>JAATOF010005651.1:0-19054 GCA_013170925.1 Podosphaera leucotricha
CGAGTATCAGGAAGGATAAGAAGAGGCCTTTCTCAGCCTCTCTCGCATCTGTACTTTAAGATTTTCTTTGTATCTAGCTCTGAGTTAGTCGTGAAAAACACTCACTTTAAGACCCCTTACAGGAGCCTTATCATGTCTGATATGAGAACGCTTGCAAGAGTAGCAATTATTAATGAATTGTTGAATGAACCTTTTCACCCCAATCCAGTAGAACCTTGAAGTTAATAATTGTAAAGTCTTTTTCAAACCAGGGTGTGCAGTGGATGGTTGATCGTGAGCCTCTTTTACGAGTTAAGTGCGGATATTATCGATATGCGGGACTACAAGGCGTGTATTATCATACAATAATAATTCATCTTGAAGTTGAAAGCGCCCATTGGGTGTATCAAGAGAATTGTCTAGATGGTTTAGATGCAGCACTTAATCAGCTGTAGCAAAAGTATCTATGAATTTGACCTTTAACTGTATTGGTTTGTTTTCAAACTCGAATTGATCTTTTTGTAACAGGGAACGATATCTAATTTGAGCCTCTGTCTTATCTTGGAGCTTGATATCCTGCTCACATCTTGAAAGAGCGTCTGCAGCCGTATTGGCTTTTCCGGATCGGTACTTTATGGCGAAATTATATTCTGCCAAGAATTCCACTCAGCATGCTTAATGAGAGTTTAAAGATTTTGATGAAATAAAATGCTCTAAAGCTTTGTGATCAGTGTAACTTCAATTTTAAAGGAGGAACTATGAAGTTCAGCACTCTACTGGCCAAAAGAGCACACAATCGCTAACATTTCTTTGTCATGAATTTCGTAATTTAATTTTGCGGGGCCATAGTTTTGGAAAAAATGCAACTGGATGCCATTGATTGTCATCATCAAGTTGAGAAAAGACCCCATCAGATGCATCCGTTTCGATTCGGGAGTGTTGCCCCGGATTGTAATGAACTAGAACAAGAGCGTTTATTAGTCGCTTCTTAAGTTCTTCAAATGCGGTGAAACATTCTTCGCTAAAATTAAATTCACTATGTCTATGTGTAAGCTGATTAAGTGGTCTGGCAACTATCCCGTTGTCTCGAATGAAGCGCCGGTAAAAATTGCAAAATCTCAAAAACGACTGGACTCCTTTCACAGTGGTCGGTATTTTCCAATCTCTAATAGCGACAATTTTCTCTGGATCGACAGATACTTCATCAACGCTGATGGTAAATCCTAAATATCGTGTCTTGTGTAACAGCTGGCTAGCTGTGGTGTTCCTGTAACCTATACAGTTCATAGGCACCCTTGGATTCTAAGTCAGAGGTATCCCTATATACGGCATTAGCAGGATATATAGGACAGGGATGGTAATTGCCAGTTGCTTGGCGTCACCTTTTAAGGAAGCTTCTAGAAGAAGAATTTAGAGATTCTTCTAGAATGGTCTTGAAGATAGTTCTGAAGATAGAAGGCTCTGGAAGAGGGGAAGAGGTCTATAAGAGTAGATCTGATAGATGTTAGACCTCTCTCTCTAGATATAAAATAAACTACCAGTAACCTCTAGCTGCTCCTTGCGCTCTAGGTCAAACTGTGACATCTTGGTTACATTGAATTCACACTTTTTTATATCTGCTTGTAAGCCGGCCCCTCGAAGTCGTTGGAGAACCAATTTTACTTGAGTCTCGTGCTTTGAAATTTCATCAGAGTATATAAGAATATCGTCCAAGTAAACTGTGCAAAAGACGTCCAGATACTGGAAGAGAATGTCGTTCATATTTCGTTGAAACGTTGCTGGCCTGTTGGTTAACCCAAATGGCAGAACTTTGTACTTATACACTCCGTAACGCGTTCGAAACGTAGTCAATTCCTCGGAATCTGCGTCCATTCGAATTCGATGAAATGCTTGCGAATTTCTAGCTTTGTGAAAATTTTTGCCCCTATGAGACGTACTAGGGTTTTTTCAATCAATGGGAGCGGATATCGATCATTTTTTGTCATTACATTTAATTGGTGGTAATCGACACAGAACCGTAAGCCGCCATTTGCGTTCTTTACGAGCAAGATAGGAGAGGACTGTGAAGCTTGACTTGGTTCAATCCATCCTTTTTGTAATTTTTAACCAGGTATTGTTTGACCTGTCAAAGTTCCTCAGCCGATTGATTATACAGGGGCCCGTATGTCATTTTTGCGTTTTCCTCCAATGCAATTCAATGGTCATAGGGGTGCCGAGGGGCGATAGTATAGGAGGTCGATTTCGAAAATACGTCTTAAAACTCGTGATATTGAATCGATGTCTCTGTGGTAATTGTATTGGCTTCAAATTCAATGGCGTCGGTATTTGGTCCCTTTTGGTTAATTTGTATCATGGCTGGTAGGCTTCGCTATTCTAAGGTGCACACTGGCTTAAGGACGTGAGTACTACGCCCATCAGATGCCCGTTTCGCATCGGTAGGTGTTTCTTTTGCTCGCTGTTCAATCCTGAGGCCCTTTTTAATACCTGGTGGCAAGAAATCATTGATGTATTGCCATATTTGGTTAGTATGCTTCGGATAAGGTATCCACTTTGCATCGCATCTTCTGTTCCTTTGCATCGGTGTATACAGCATGGTACGTCATTACAGACATGACGGTGCTGAAACAGTAGAAAAGAGAGTTTGTCCCCGAATATTTGCTGCAGAAAACCAAGCATTTTTGTCGACTGCAGTGAATATACACTGTAATTATCTTTGTTCTACGTTTGTGTTGGTCCTTGAGATAATATACCAAAATGCAGTCTTCGAGATCCGATATATAATCTTTCTTCGAGCGTTAAGCCAAGGTCTAACAACACGGATACATATACACACTATGCCAAACGAAGTCCAGGTAAATAGGATAGGTAATTTTATACTCCCCCACTGACTGTCGGAATACTTCGTGGGTAAATACATATAATCACAAGACTTGTGTAACAATATGGGGAATTCTGAATTGATCTGTATTAAAGCATGTTCTTCTCCCCCCGAGGGACACGGAACTTTATACATGTAAAATCGATTCCCCTTTCTGAAGCCAGACGCCATACCCATTTAGGCAAGTCCTTATTATTTTACGTAATACAAAATGATGTAATCAGATCACTTACAGCGTCCACAAATCACGTTGGAACATCTCAAAAATTAGTAGAAAGGTGATCTAAGATCAGAAGATTCATCCTTCAATTTTATGGGTCACGAGTTCTTTGTAACAAAAGTTGTGGCTGGGAGAAACCGACCAAGCGTATTGGACTTATTTTTAATTTTTACATCATTTTTCATGACGACGGAAGTCTTATGTTTCGTAGAATGACTCAGTTTGACGTTGGAACACTCATACTCAGGTTTTATTTTCAGATACCACTCGAAGTTACCGCCTTGCGACATGTAAACTCTTCCGTGAATACCCACTAAAGGGAAAAGCGGGAAAAATCTCTAGTTATCTGAGCATTCCTTAGTCACTCTACGAGAACAGCGACAACGCGAGAAATTGTGGCTTATGGGTCTTGCTGGATTCGAACCAGCTTTGTCCTTTCTCAAATGGGGCATGTGTTCAGGATACCCTGAATTTACTTGGGAGGACGGCCTGGACGATGTACCACTACACCGTCTGACCGTACTGGACATCGCTTTGCAGACTATTTTAGTTTCTGGTATTACCACCCTTGGCAGCTACGACAACTTCAATCCTCCGGGGCATGGATTCTATGGGGGCCAGGCAGATGTTTGCAGGTATCTTCCTATCAGGGGGTTCAAATATTGCCGATTTCACTCTTTTTTTGTGACGGGAACACACGGTTTTTGGTTGTTCCCGTTCTGAAATTAAGCTTATTCCGTAAGCCATTTCACTAGCTGGAACACCCCTGTTTTCAGAACTACCCGTGTTCCCAGATAATAAAATCGTGTGTTCCCGTTACGCACAGCTGATGCTTCTGATCTAGATACAACATCTCACTCAACCGTTGTCCCTCCCTTGACACGAAATTCCCCTAATTCTGACCCTCAAAACTTTTACCTACGCGTTAATAAAAAGGTATGCCCCGAGTTTGTGAAGAAAATCAATTTGTCCGTGACATGCAGGAATTTGGTCAGTAATTTTATCTGGTTTTGACGTTATTTTTGAGAGTTTTGAAAGATTTAAAAGTTGAGATTTTGAGAATATTGGTGACGAGTGTGTCGAAATCAGGGAAAAACTGGATTAAGAGGTGTGTTCCGGTCGTAAGGAATTAGGTGTTCCGCTTATGATAGGAACACTCACTTCTGGAGGTCAGTATTCCCGCTAATCACCTGGAAATATAACGCTATCAACGTATGATCATTTCGTAAGCTTAGGGTTGGGAACACAAAAAAACGAGTAAAATCGGCAATATTTGAGACCCTTGTTCTTTACTAGTACGTTGCCATAATTCCTCTACTCTCTTAGGGTGTTGCCCAACCCCCTAGTCTCTTTAAAGAAGCACTGATAGCCCGCGCGGTGTGTGTGGGATCATTATCTTGCTGAAAGATGAGCTGTTCTATAGGGGGCATATCTCCCAGGAGGCACGTTGCCTCCACGCTATGAGTAAAATTTCGGTCAAAAATACTTATGTATTGCCCTGTATCTATATTTCATATCACCTGGGCCATGGAGCCAAGTCATACCAGATAATAGAGGTCCAAATCATCACGTTTTCTCCTCCAAACTTAACTGTCTGAACTGTATCTCTTCCTTGGAGGCCTTGTTGGTCCCTCTGCCAGGTGTAATTAACGACGTCACAACAAATCCGATTGATCTTTGTTTCGTCAGACCAAGTGACATTCTTCCAATCTTCAATTTTCCACTCTTTGTGCTTAAGGGCGAACTCCAATCAGGCTTTGGTGGCGGGTCGTCAGAGTTGGTTTCTTGGGTTTCTTTCTAGCCTTTAACTCCGACTCTCGTAACACATTTCTCACGGTTTTTGGGCTGACACACATTCTTATGGACCCCTGCAGAGCTGCTGCCACTTGTGTAGGTGTTTTTGTGGTCCCGTGTGTTATGACGTGGACAAATTTTTGTTTATCCCTAAGGGGTTAGTTTTGGAACACCCCCCCTTTTTCTCGCCCTAGTTTCTTCGGGAAGAGTTTTAAGTATGCTAGTGACCACATTTAGAGCATTAAAGCTAACTCCCGATAATCTTGCATTATTTTCTTTCACGAAGGGGTTGAACAATTCAATCCCGGGTTGTTTTGCTTAATTTCGGCATGTAAATATTTGACTAGAACTTTGAAATTTGTGATAGTGAGCATTTACAAAGTCTTATCCAAGAAAAAATATTTACATGATGGATACCAAGTTTGTGTGATTGTATGAAGTGCAGATTGATGTCTATTTATCTAGAACCAGGTGGCTGTAAAATGATGTCCAGTTCGCTTGGTCGGTTTCTCCTAGCCACAACTTTTGTTACAAATGGACTCGTGACCCATAAACTTGAAGGATGAATCTTCAGCTGTTAAATCCCCTATCTATCAGTTTTGGAGATATTCCAACGTGATTTGTGAACGCTGTAAGTTCGGGGGTAAAAATTTGCCTGTAACATATACCTGAACTTCATTTTGCGTAGTTTAAGTAGTGAAAGCTACCCATAGCGCATAGAATCCTGATTCGATCTTCTTGATAGACCTCGACAATGGAAGTTAGAACTTGTGCCAGGAAGCTGGTGATATATGAATTTATGGCAACACAATTCTACATCTAGTTTTGCCACTGTGAGGAAAATTCAAAGAATTTGATCTCTCTTTGGGCGTCTTAGCTGGTAGTCGTAGAGGATCAGGTCTGCAGCGAAAGATGTATCTCGTAGTTGACTCGTAATTAGCTGGGCTCAGATTTAGGAATCGACTCTGTTGATCCATTTCAGGTGCTCTTTTCTTCTATCAACATGCTCAGCAGGAATTATCGACTTAGCTTTCAATTTTATAGTCTTTGCTTGCCTCTATCTTCAGAGTAGCCACAGCTAAAACTAAAAGTATACTTTGTCCGTTCCCGTCACATAATTATAGATAGATAGTGTATAAAGCGCTCTGAACATAGAGAATATCTCTGAATATTTTAAGGAATTGCCACCACGATGACAGGTGACTTAACCTTGTTGACTAGCATTAGATCTGCATCTTTTTCGAAGTACACATTATTTACTTAGCACTCGAAGCACCACTGGTCAAACAAGAGCTTGGTAACTTGAAGAAAAACAGCTATTCTCATTAAATCCCATATTTTCCTTGATCAATCGTGTTCTAGCGCTTCGTTATCCTTTGCATGGCACGCCACATCTGCGCATGGACTCTATAAGGCGATGGGAAAATTGCGTCTGATAATTGTGCCAAGCTAGGAAGGTCGGTCACGATCTTTGGAATCCATCGTTTATCGGGTTCTGAGATCGCTTTATCCCATGAAGAACTTGTTATCCCATAAAAAATACAAGCTGATCTTGTCAACGAGGAGCCACGTCAAATTCTACACAATCGTGAGTGTACTCGCGATCGCGCCTGCACCGCGCCCAGCAAGGTTTGTGATCCGTCCCGGTCGAACACTGCCCTACGAGCGAGGTGAAGTTTACCTGGCCAAATAGCGATCATGTCATGTTTTGATCGTCTGAGATCCGGTTAACGTTCTTCTCACCAGAAATACAGATACCGATCCATCTGAATGTACTGTGACGACTTTAGGCCGAAGTGAAGGCGTCCCGCGACGGCCAATCTGCCAAGGTAATGATTTACGCGAATTTATGACCCC
This sequence comes from Podosphaera leucotricha, assembly GCA_013170925.1. NCBI lineage: Eukaryota > Fungi > Ascomycota > Leotiomycetes > Helotiales > Erysiphaceae > Podosphaera > Podosphaera leucotricha. The sequence continues at coordinate 6,729 of JAATOF010005651.1, forward strand.
TCCAAATGGCCTGTGCTGCGCAGGTATGGGAGCACCTCGCCGCAGCTCACAGCGCATGCGGTGGTCACGCGAGTGAGAAGTTAGGTGACGATGCGCTCGGGCCCGTAGAATCTCGATGCTTGTTATAGCATCGCACGCGCGGCCATCGCAGCGGGCTAGCACGCGACGCGTCACGCGAGTCGCTTTCGCGGACCATAACCACCAACCGACCTAGAGTGGTGTGTGGCCGACATGCGCCCAGGGATATGAAGCATCATATAGCATCGCTGTGGGACAGCCCAAGACTGATCCACGATGTGTGCTCATGATCCAATATCGACGGCCTGGAAAACAAGAAGCACCCCGCCGCCGGAGCACGAAGGACGCTGCACCATACTCGCCGTCCACTGATTAATCACACATCACCCGCCCGCTGCGTGACGGTATGACTACCACGCAAGCGGTGCTGCTGCCAAAACAGCGTAAGCACCGTCGGAATTCTGTTGAATCCCGAAATTCACACCGCAGTGCAGTCCTATTATGTGAACTTGCACGCACGTCAACCTAACGCGATTGGCCTTAGTTATTCTAGCTCTAAATCCTTTACCGGTACATACTTATCTGTTAATCTAGAAATCGGTTACTGCCCAATTCAATGCTAGTCGGAGTGGTTAGTGGTTTATTTTGTTAATCTACTCAATCAAGATATTATTAACACGGCTTAGGTATTGAACATTAAAGGTTGCATATTATCCTCCTTCTCCTCACAAAAAATTGGGTACCTCGAGAGCAAAGCCTGAACATTCCAAATTAGAAATAATTATGTACAGAGATTGTTGAACTATGAATAAAGTTCAATGTAAAAAAAAGGTATAGTCAAAATATGACCCCGAGATCTCAGATAACCATAACTCCGCCGTCCAACCAATTCCTGTAATCATTTTTCGCTCCAAAGTCATAAAAAGGGCAGATAGATGTGGCAAAAAATATATTAATCGAATAAGAATAATTCACAATTATCATGGTTAACATCCTGGTATTTTACTTTAACTCATAGATTCGTACATTTCTCATTTTCATGGTATCAGATTGATTTTGTGAGGATAAGCGAAAGGCGTCGATGGGTTGCAAATTTGGGGTGTTACGGCATCACATACCCAAGCGCACAATTTCTTCTTCGACACAATCCATTAAGGCGTAGACGTCGTTGTCGGCATAAATACGAATACTTTGCTGGGAGGGTGAAGATGGTCGTTGATGTTTTGAGGAGGAATTTTCAGTAAAATGTGTCGATGAAGGCGAAGGCAAATCGGGCCGCAAGTGATCTTCTTCTAAAACCCTTTCTAACCGATCAGGGCTATGCTGGGGTGAACGAGGTGGAGTATTTTGTCCTACAAAACTATTATGCTTTTCAAGGATTGCGGCTGCCGCAACGTGCTCTAGCAATTTTTGACGAATACGCATACGCCTATTTTCGGCTTGCTCTAGCTTACAAATCCAGCTATCAATACTGCGGTCTAACTCACTAAGGGTCTCCTCTTGCTTGATCAATGACTCCACAGAAAAGCGAGCGACTCGATGACCCCGCAGGTATGAACATATCCTTGCGTGAAGCGATTTCCTCTCATTTCGAAGATTGTGGTGCGTTGAGCGTAAATATTCACACCTCTCGTCAAGCGCTCGAAGTTCGCGGGATAGAGACTCAACATCACGACTGGGAAGAATGCGAAAACGGCGGGCTTGAGAAAGGGCTTGACTTTTGAGATGGGAAAGTTCAGCTTGTGACAAGTTTTGACCCACCATATTTGGGAAGTAGCCAGTAGGTAAACTCAAGAATGATTGTTGCTCGGACGGCGAAGTCGGTGAAGTGCTACGCTCGTCATCATAGGAAGCTGATGAAGAGGTTGTGGTATTCGAAGATGCACAGCGAGACTGACTCTCTGGTAACACTTGATCGCCATAAGGTCGTCTCTTGGGACGACCACGATCCATGTGCCTGACACTATTGCTATCATCTGACTCCTGACGAGTGTGGTTTGAGTTGGAACTTGCATAAGTTTTGTTCGGTGATGAGTTTAAACTCTGTTCCGATATATTGGAATGAATGCAGTAAGGAGGCGAAATCGGAGGCATTGGCAGACTGATAACAGTGTCCTGAGTCACGCGGGGAGATGATTTTGGAGATGAACGACCCGTTATACTCCAAGGTTTTGGTGATGAGCGGCCGAAGTTCCATGGTCTCGGTGATGAGCGGCCCTCAGAGTGCGAGCTCAAAGTCACAGCAGATGACCACGCTAAAATGGTTGCGAGAGGGGAAACTTTAGGCAAATTTGAAAATGAGTGAGATTCTTGATGAGAACTCTTTGCCGGTCGCTGGGAATTTTCAGAAGCTCTTGAATTTATATTAATGTTATTATGGAGCTGGTGAGACTCTGTGCTCGAAGGATGTCTATCATGTGAATTAGAAGGATTTGATCTTATGGTGGTACAATTTTGTCGTTGATTTGAAGTGCAAGATGCAATATTTTCTGTCGAGTAAATGAAATCGTTTTCGTCGTCCAATAACGGGTTAAATAGGATGGTTGTCTGACTTTTCTCAGCTTGTTCATATGGCGAGGTAACCGGAAGGCTCAGAGAGCGACCATGAATAGGAGGACGACCAGGTATAGTAGCTAATAGTAGTGAGTATAAATTCATTCCAGTTAGTTTCTTGGTTTACATACGAGAATCCATCGCTGATTCATTTACTGTTGTCATAGGACCCAATTCAGGGACACTAATCTTTCGTCGACTGTTTAGCTTCGCTTCAGCTCTTTTAAATTTCAATCTTGATCCAAATGAGTCCGACTGATTATGAGTAGGGTTTTTATCTTCTGTATCTTTTGGCCAAGCAGTTGACCCAGACTTTTCGAGCGAGGGAGACTGAATTTTTACCGCTGAAATGTCGTTATTCGTTGGGTGCAAACGCCATGTGTGACTTTCATTGGATGATTGATTCTCTTCGGACATTGGTGATACAGGAATCTAAGACTAGTTAGTATGGTTTAAGAAAAGGTTTGGTTCAGAAGTTAGTTACCTCTGAAGGTACAGGAGATGGTAAATCATTTTTAGGCTTAATAGCTACAGCGCCATTTGATGTTATCGCCAATAGTAAATCTGCTATATGAGCCATCGTTGGTTTGTTGTTCTAGGAAGGTAATAAGACAAGTTCATATATCGATCTGGATCAGCACGAATATATAATTAAAATGTAACCAACTCTTTAAAGCGTAAATGAAACAATAACACAATAGTGATAATGGCGGAAACAAGAGGTATTCTTATGCAATGACGAGTTTATTGGCTTTGACTCTTTTGATGGTGGGGTATGTGTGATGAATGAAGCTAGTCGGTATCGTTGGAGTAAGGCAGGGATAAGGCTGCTATCAATAATCTCAGGGATCAAGTGAGGAGGGATTTGTGAATTGGGATTAATTAAGCTTTAATGTCCGTGATTAGTACCCTGAATAGTAAAAAGTAAGTATCCTGATTAAACCCCTGAAATCTATATCTCGCTCTAGTTTAGGACTTGGATCGCCCCTTCACGCAACGATATTGACATATCAAGGCTCAAACATTCATTAATTATGCCTATCTTGCTGAATGCTTCAGGTAAGCAAATCATGCTTGTGTTATTGTTCATGAGGGTAAATGGCTCGATAACAGTAATTATCAAATACGATGTACAGTTACAGACAGTTTCTTACCTAATTATAATTTGTGAATGAACACGTATAAAATATAACTATGTTTACGTGTATTTACAAATTTACGTTTAGCTCTTAAAATAATAACATTTCCTAGCTAACGTTTGCGTGGCCTTTTTAGGTCACAGAGCCAGCGCGACTGATTAGAATGTTTAACCGAACGCTTATTACTACATACAGTCGGAATTTAGGGCAGCCGGTATGAATTCAAATTGAAGAGGGTTTCGCCCTGCCCTGAATTTTGTCTCATCTACTAAACTTCCCTATATCCCGAGCTTCAATTCTATAGCGATGCACAGACACAGACCCTGTGTGCCTGGAATTGTGGGGACAATTCAAAATAAAGGGCTAGATGTAGGATACAAATGTGTTATAAGGCATAGACAAATTGAAATGTGTACACAATATCTCCTCAGAAGGTATGATAATTTTTAGCCAGCCATAAATCAAGTTTTCAAACACCCCTTCATGTTCCTCATGTCAGTTTCAAGCGGGCTTGAGATCAGGCAGTATCTGCATAATGCACACCGTCGAATTAGAGTAAGTAGAGAAGATAACATGCTCATTGGTGCGCTTCGCCATTGGGGGAAATTCGGCGAGACGCCACATTGGGTGCACTCGCGTTACGTGATTTGAAAAACTCGCGATGCAACGCGTCAAGTCTTTTTGATGAAAAAGATCATAAGGTCAAAATATCCCACACTTAGACAACAACGTGAACAGGAAAAGTTTTTCATAACTAAAGCAAATTTCATTATCCCTTCCAATGAGCCCATGCATCACACAGCCCTGATGGGTGGACAGATCACTACGGAACTATAGTTTGAGTTGACGCGTTCTACGTGACCGTTCATCGTCGGCGACTTATCTACGGCGGACACGTTCATCTACGTCCCATGAAGAAATTCTCTCAAATTTAGCCATGAATCATGAATGATTCTGAGAATTCGTCAGTGGTATTTTTGCCACGAAGCCGACGACCGGAAACGACACATAAACGCCAGTACGGACTAGTAGTTATTAAGAGATCAGAAGTGATCAATATCCAGTGTTAAGTGTCATTTGTCATATGACGGTTTCAAATTTGCTCAAACATCGTCTGATACCCAATTTGTGGTTGCATGTTCTCGCCGGATGATATCATAGGTGGCGCTGCTTAAGAGCTGTACAAAGTCGGAAGTGTGTTACTCCGCATCGAGTTTCTCAAATTCTGTATCCTGTCTGGAGAATTCGATATTAATTTTGTCTATATCATCTCTTTATCACATTTACATGTACACCAATTGCGAGTCTAAGAGAGGTGGAAGGGAATCATCCGTACACGCTGATCTAGTATTTGAAGACATTCTTGATTACGTGTTTAGAGGAATGTTTTATTCAAAATTAGCCGCCACTGATGTTGTTCTCTCTGAGTCAATCATAGAGTGACTCAATTTCACTGGGATAAGACGTTGTGGTAATAACCCCTAAGTATCGCACGCGTCCGATAATAACGCGTTATCCTCGGCTGCATCGCGTAACTGGATTGACTCGTTTTCCTCTGATTAATCACTCGCTTGTCAAAGTGCTCGCTCAGCTTTTGTTCTTAGGCGACGCTAGCCGAACGTCAACGCGTTGACATCCCTCCGCCCGATGTGCCAATGTCAATGATGTTCTCTGCATCGCGAAACCCACCGTCCCCAAGCGCACACAACTTCACTCCCAAGATCTACAAGTTGTGTGGCGTTACAAGGCTTGCTACGTACTGGACTCTAGACCTCATGTCAATCGCCACGCACGTATTCAAGATCGCCCAGGAGAAAGGTCTTAATTCACCCTTACTAGGACTGCCTTTTATTACAACAAGACGCTTGAAGCAATTCGTATTTTCAATCAAGATTTTTCCTACCAAGACACTTTCGATGAACGGCAAGAATGCATGGGTAAAAATTCTTCTACAGCCCTCTGACACTTGGGATGAGCATACCAAAATCTATAGTCTACTTTTGGCAACACTGGACTGGGACAACTTTATTTCACGATACTAATCGCTTAGTGTTTTTTGAATTCGATCGACAATTCCAACCTCGAGGATACTGCGAACGTCCACCTCAGTGCTGTATAATATAAGAATTGTATGTAGCAAGTTATGTTGAACGTCAAGTGCACACTATAATTCAGTAGTCAATGCCCCAAACTTCCTCGTTCACCCTAATAATCTGTAAGACATGGTAGCCAGGGATCTTGGGATATTTGATCACCTGAGTAACGTTACTAAATCCTATTAGCCCTAATTTAACCCTAAGGTATATTTCAACCGTGAGTTAGTGTTAACAGGCCTGTGTGTAATCCACTAAGCCTTACAACAGAGTGGAGCACGCTATTTTGAAGTTTTTATAAGACTTGTTCGGCATTAATTAGTGATTGCTCGAGGGACCTTGGGCCTTTTTACAAGGCTAAAGACTGAAATGTGATGACAATGGTGTTGAAATCCTTTGTCTTCTTTACACATATCTGCTACAGCTTCTATAAAACTTGTTTGTGCGCAGCACACGTTACCTGAAATGAATAAGTATTGCTTTGGACATACACCGTCTATGCGTGGGTGTATAACTGTGGCGTATGAAATTGGGGATTAGCGAACATTTAACCATTCACGAAGTACTTCAAGCACAGACAACGGCTTTGACACTGGCGTCACTCAGCCCCAGTAGAATATTTCCTATGAGGTGTATTTTTTATACCCCAGCCCTATTGAAATTCCAAGGGCTTGAGAAACTTACTTTGAGAGCTCAGGCGTGTTTTTGAAGGCCATGAATTTCTTGAAATTTCCTGAGGGCTCATCCTTGGACTGGCGAAGCTCTAATTTGAGTCTACACAGCTTCGCAACTAGGGAGAGCTGCACAAAAGAAGCTTTGCCCCGACGCTGAGTTATCCAGCCACAGAGCTGATCTCCCGCTTTCTTAAATTTGGCAGATCTTATGTATCAGGAAGTAAAAGAGTTCAGTCGTCACCTTGAACCGCGTCTCAACTGGTTCTTCATTACAATGACAGACACAGGACATATTAGAGTCTGCCAGGTGAGCGAGAGAGAAGATGTTATGCGAACTCACGATGTTAATTATGAGTTGTCAAGACTGAATAAATCAATCTGGCAGCACGAGTTAGAAATCGTCTCATCATGTTTTGCTCGCTATGGACTGGATCATTTAGGTGGATACTGTAGTGCTCAGATATTTGAGTGACTCAGGTTGTGAATAACAGTAGTGAGCGTATTTTGTAACAGGTTATTCATAAAGTATTCTAATCAGTCTAAAGTTAAGATCGCTGCCTACTAACTTTTATGTCTATAAGCAAGGTCTGAATATAAGTTAGTATTGATAAGGGCTCACTTACAAATTTTTAGGACAAGGCTGGAGGATATGTGGCGTCGAGCAGGTTCATCTTCCAAGGTAACAAAGATGGGACGTGTTTCAATTTGGACATGACGGTTGAACTTCCTGAAATAGTTATTGTTTCGGGAGGCACTTAATCTTTGTCATCTTCTCCTTGTTAAACTGATTGTGATGCATAGGACTAGTAATGATTAACTTAACCCAATTTAGTATGGTTGTATGACGAACGCAAAGCTTGACCAATGTGTTTGAGTTAAAAATCCTGGAGTAATATAGGAATACACTCTGATATTAGGATGGGAATTCTTAGAGGAAATAACTGTCCCGTCGAGGAGAGCGACGGCAGGTATTTGTATTTCTGTTTGATATTAATCTACGATGGAAAGACTGTCGCTCAGTTTGATCAAATGAAGCTGCAATCGGTCTTTGGAGTAGGCATCACGATGAACACGCTGGCGCCTCTCGCCCTTGTACAGGGTCTGAGTCGAAATAGTGAGGGTTCAAGATGGAATAGTTAACGCCTGGAGGTGCGCTCGGGGATCGTTAGTTCAGTTTTATCAATTGATTTCCAAAACGTCGCGCGGATCAATTTCGATTCACCTCTCGATCCTCTACTCTATCTGTGCTTAATGAATATGCTATGAAAACAAATATTCTAGAGTTTCAGTCACCTTCTCCCAGAAACTTTGGATTGTTGGTCAGAATATAATTAATTTGGTTTGTTGGTTTACCGATTTACACAGAAAAGCTCGCAAGGCTGTTGTTTCTAGTGCCCGATCCATCACTGACTTTTGTGATGGACAGAAATGATTGACCTATATTTAATCCTTGCATCCCAGCTTATTGAACTCCCCCCCCCGATATAGCTTATGAGATGATCGTCATATTATGCATCTACTAATCCTAGTCAGATTTCCCAGATCGTTACAGGGATTCTCCCGTACCCGCACGGAAGGCGCCGCTGAATCCTGGTCTCTAAGCAATTTGTTTAGCCACATAAACGTTTAAACTCCAAGAAAGTATTGTTAACTTATACTTTATATTTTATGAGAGCGACCGACGTTACTTTTGTATTAAACTTTATGATTTATGTACCAACGGAGGCATATCTCACTTGATAGATCATATGACTAGCATGTGTCGCCCGCCATCTCTCAAACAACATATCTTCGCCGCGATGTCAATGATTAGTCTGTCTGGTTTTCAAATCATTATTTCTCATACCCTTCTCACTTTATCCTATCCCCTCACTACTTATGTTATCTTTTTTAAGTCAAACCAAGGTAAACAGACGTATCCTACATGCCGTGCAGTTTAACTTGACATGATGAATTGAACATCCAAAGCCCTATGTGTCGCGATCAGACACTATTAATTAACATCATAGCAGACTTCGAAGTAAAGGGTTAGCATTGACTTGACTGAAATGAGGATTTACTAATCTAAGCTTCACAGATAGCTATCGACGCCACCGGCCATGCGGCTTGACACACCAACCGCTTAAACACGAATTAAGACTACATGGGAATTATTTTTCCAAGGGTTAAAAAAAAGAATCCATTATAAAGCTTGCTTATGAAAATATGTAATCAAAATTCATAAAGATAAACATTATACAAAATGTAAATCTAAGAGAATTCCTGCTCGATGCGACGACGATTATCAGTGCACTAAGCTCACACAAACCTTAGTACTGTTTCCTGCCTCTGAGGAGTGAAGACAGCAACCGAGCGGCATGGATGAGGCGTGAAAAGAACAAAACTTGATTTACAATACATGCTTTATGAACAGGACTCAGTTAATTATATTCATTTCATGTTGATTAATAATTCTGCAGAACCAAACTCACACTGTCTGGTAAATAACCACACGGGAAACTGAAACTTCCTCACTTGAAGAAATTATTTGTGACCAAAATCAAAGTTGACTATGTTCCAAATGATTGAATGACGGGCCCGTTGCGATTGTATGCTGGTCCATTAAGATATTTTGTAAGATGATAATAATTTCAATTCACGTCAGTGAAATAACTAAAGATGGAGACCTCTCATCATACTACTAGATAAGAGCTCTACTTCCAGAGATAAACTTCTTCTGAGTTATAGTCCAGAACATACTGAATTTGGGACTTCTGAGAGTTCGATGCCCATATTTCAAGCTGAATGAGATTATATAGTTGAAAGAAAGTATCGAAAATGAGACTAGCGTATAAGTCTAACTCTTTCCCTGATCATAGGAAAAATGCCAGTGGGTGTGTTGAGGAGAGTTGAATAAGTGAACATCCGAACATTTCCCTATATTCCGGTAAAATTCCAGAGTCATTAGGGCTTGATTAATAATATCTCGGATTCGAAATTCTTTCTTGGGTTGTCCGGTAACAATAAACATCTAAATCGATAATAAAACTCGACTGAGTCTGACGGGACACAGTCTTATATATAATATCACTAGCATACAACAATAATCTCTGGAGAAGAATTTTCAATTCTGACTTCATCAAAATGGAACGTTTTCGTATTCGGAATTTTCGGAATCAGGCGATGGAACGTCGTGTGGTGCGCGACTGGATGGATCCGGAACTCATACATGAAGTATTGAACGCCATCGTATTGTAATAATTAAATGCCTCATACAATACATTCATATAATATTCTCTTTTGTACTGGCCAAGGACGGAGAAAAAAACTGATCGATCGATCGATCAAAATCAGCATCACGTTTTCAAATTCCTCCTTCATCAATTATAATGTCTTTTATGGATTTGGTTAGTATATCGTCAAGCTATGAAAATTATCATCAAGCTGTGACATGAAATATTTGGATAATGCTTTCACATTTTCTTGTACACTTTTCGGAGATAATACTACTTTATGCATATTTCTTAATCATGTACATGTACTGAGTTTGTTATATCGACACTCAATTCAGCACAAACCTTCGGATCGACTTCAAGGTAGGGATGATAACGACAATGTCTAGATTTACCATGACGATTCCGAACGCCATGTGTTATACATGTTTACAAGGATTTATGTCTCAGACAAATAAAATTTTTCAGACAAAAGAGATCTAGACGATTGTGGGGAGAAATGTTTGTAACGTGACATTCTCTTCAGACGATTTAGGTTTCATGCACGACACCATAGAGATGGCGACGTAACATCAGCCGCCCACTAACGGTGTGAGTGCAATACGTTACTACGACCAGATTTGTCAGCACAGACATGACTTAGATTCATCCACCTATCATTTGGTCTTAAATTATGGGTCTAGAAGCGCCCCAGGGGGGGCCAAGTATACGAGCACAATTCCCTTCATCGAGAGAATTTGTTCTTCTGGCAGTTGGCTGGCCCACACATTGATCGTATCTACCCATCCAGCCGGGTTCCCAATTTATGCTCAAGATTCTCCTCGCGAACTTCATCCATCTTCGAAACCAACTGAATTGACTGAGAAATGCGAAGCATCGCTGCACTAGTCTACACGAATGCCCGTACTATGAACCAAGGGAATGAGTCGAAACTCTCTGATACCGAATGTTGTAACCAGCGATGCGGTCGCTGTCGGATAACGCGGGGAACAGGGATCAGATGATACTACATTTACGTGACGTGAGGTTACATATTAAGCCCCTGTCGGCTCGTGTAACCGTCCATCGCGACATTTTCTTTCGCACCACATGACATGTGGCAGTCAATGCGATGTTCACATCACGTGAGTATACGGTGGGATCTCTACATGGCTTCACGGTCAGGAAGAGAGCCCTCCGCATCCAAGCCGTGAGATATCCTCCCAAAGAGCTTTTGCAATTTATAATTATGCCAAGTTAGTTTTTATAGCTTGCACGAAGGGTAAGTAAAGTCTAGTTGAAACTACATCTTTCGCTCACTTTGTCTACAGGATGTAAAATGTCGGACCAATTGGGCATGTTGTCGATTCTCTAATTTTTTTTAATTTTTGATAAGCTCTATGGGGCACATGATAGTCTTGCCGCCTGTATCCCTTTCCTGTCCAATTTAATTGTCGGTTCTATCTTTCCATGCAACTTTAAGACTTTTGATTATTGTTATTATTATTGTGAACAAGAGGTCGTATTTCATAAGGAAGAATGACTACCCATAGCCAAAATGTTTCCTACAGCCTGAAACTTCAATATTTCCGGGTGTAAGTTAAGAATTAGGCCACTCCTTTATCTACGTATGTAATTCCACGAGCGCCTCCGAGGCTGAAGCAGATGTGGAAGGTATTCGTAGGTCATGGAATCGTTAGATGGGTCGGTTGGTAAAGTAGTGCATTGTCTGGGCCGTTCTCCCCAAGTATGGTCCGGGCCTCTTGGATCCAGTTCAAATCTAGCGAAACCCACGAGCCACATCTCTCGTGGTAGTTTCGTACCTGTCAGATGACAATGACATTCTCAGGCAATAACGAAAGGGTTTTCTCAATTTCCTCGCGAATAACGTATATCACACCCGAACAGACTACACACCCGAACAGGCCACTACCTATCATCCGTCCTATCCTATGTCGGCCAACATGCATTAGTTTCTGCAACTGGGTGTATTCTTCTAAAATCAGCAGTGCGCAATTCCTACTAAAATGTTTTTCTACGCTTTAACCTGATTGAGAATCAATGCATGTGACTTCCCAATTTGATTTCAGAGAATCTGGAAGATGAGCTCGTCCTGACCCCTCCTTGGCCAATGCTTTATCTAATCGAGGATCCACGCATTCAACTGAATACCCGTACATAGATCTGAATGAGCGGTTTCGTTAACTATTAGTTGAGAGTCTTATTAAGTCACACGCATTGATTATATCAATTGGGTAAAGCGTTATTAAATTAGCTACGGTGCCGCTCGACTAGCCTCATAACTTTTGGGCCAGAGGGGTCGATTTTGTTTTCAAAAATTTCGTGTATACATGGTCCATGCGGGATCACTTTTGCCAAATCCCGCGATGAAATATTGTCACTGTTATAGTATTTCGTATATACATGTATTATGAATAAGCTATAAGGTCGGATAATTGGTGGGTGATACCATGCGGTTGCCAAAACAGAGGTGATTGCCTTCTACAGTTACGACGCCACCGTGTGTAAAATATGTGTTTATAATATTTATAGGTTGGTGTTCGAGGAGGAGCAAAACAAACACCAAGACACTTACTTCTAGGGTGTAGAATATATAAAATTGCAAGGAAAACACTGGAAGAAAGATTAGCAGGACAG
>JAATOF010005652.1:0-13750 GCA_013170925.1 Podosphaera leucotricha
AAGACCCAACCAGCACCTGTCTACTTATGCCAATAGCTTATTGTGTATGGTTGGTACGTCATCACAGATAATTTTAATCACATGAGAGTGCTGAAATAGTGAAAATAATAGTTTGTCCCCGAATATTCGCTACAGTAACGCAAGATTTTTGTTGACTGCAGCGAATATTTAAAAGTACTGGTCATGTGATATATTTGATGGTCAGTCGATTATCATTGGCGAAAAAAAGTCACGCCCGTGTATTTCATTGACTCGCTTCTCAAAAGACGAGAGGGAGCAACCATGCCGCTATGATTGCGCGTTTGTGATAACCTCAAAGTATAACGGGCTATTATTCAACCAACCCTTTGTGCATAAAGCTTCAATTGCGCTTACATTCTCCAATTATTAGCATTATGGCTAAGCCATCTGGCCCTAGAGTCTATTCCGCCACTTATAGTAATGTTAGTGACTTTCAAATAATCTGATATGTTGTTTACTGTATCTAGATTCCTGTTTATGAGTTTCAATTCGGCGAAGGACTTAAGGAACATGGTCAGCTCTACCAACCAATCCGGATACGTAGTTCTAGTACTGATTAATAGCAACAGTTATGCGACGGCGAGGAGATGATTGGATTAATGCGACCCATATCCTAAAAGCAGCTGGTTTCGACAAGCCCACGAGAACACGAATCTTAGAGCGAGAAATACAAAAGGAAAAGCATGAAAAGATACAAGGTGGATACGGAAAGTATCAAGGTATGTCAAGAGGATATTTTTCACCCCAAAAAAATCTGATACCAACAGGAACTTGGGTACCTCTCGAGCAAGGAGAGGCTTTAGCCCAGAGAAACAATATTTATGAAAAGCTCCGAACCATATTCGAATATACTCCGGGTGATAAAAGTCCACCTGCAGCTCCAAAGCACACTACAGCTAAGCCAAAGGCTCCCAAGCGACCTGCAGCCCAAAGATTACACAACAGTGAGCTTCCTCAAATACACCTTCCAGAGCAGCTTTAACGATATAGAACCAACACCGGCTCCAGCTCGACATACTGAAGACGAATTTGATACTACCAGCGCTCAGCTTGACAACGAAAGTGTCGCTGACGATGCCACGGTAGCCTCATTTATGGACCTGGAAGATGAACGATTTGATCATTTACAACAGTCTACTGGCTCACGAAAACGAAAGCGTCCAACAATTTCCCCCCATGAACAAGCACATATTCTTTACTCTGATGAACTCCTTGATTATTTCATGCTCTCTAGCGATGCGGTTGGACGTGCCAAACCAGTTCCTCCCCTAAACTTCAACCCTGACTGGATTATTGACAACGAAGGTCATACAGCTCTACACTGGGCAGCTGCCATGGGTGACGTACAGATCATGAGGGAGCTTAAGCACCATGGAGCAAATATCGGATTCCAAAACAGTCGAGGCGAGACCCCACTAATGCGTTGTGTCATGTTTGTTAATTGTCAAGACAAAAAGACCATGCCTGAAGTTGTAAATGAACTTATCGAAACGGTAGATATCGTCGACTTTTGTAACTCAACTGTTCTGCATCATGCCGCCGCTGTTACCGTTAGTCGTCAAAAGCACGCCTATGCTCGCTACTACTTGGATATCATCCTTAATAAAATTCAAGAAATGTTTGACCCTCAATTTTCTTCTACACTTATAAACGCCCAAGACGTTGAAGGAAATACGGCGCTCCATCTTGCCGCCAAGCATGGTGCTCGGAAATGTGTTCGCGCTTTAATCGGCCGAAATGCTTCTATTAACATTAGAAACCACGAAGGTATCACAGCTGAAGACCTTATTCGAGAATTGAATGAAGTCCGAAGAACGGATCGCCAAACTCGTGCCTCGTCGTCCCCATACGCTTATAAAAAAGAAAACCAATATCCTCGCGAAATGCCTGAGGATCCCCCAAAACTTTTACAACATATTTCTGAAGCTTCAATGTCACTACAGTACAGAATTGCACCAAAAATTCAGGAAAGAATACAGGCTCTTGCTATATCCTTTGATGGTGAGTTGGAGAGTAAAGATATCTCTGAGCGTGAGGCCCAACGTATCTTAGACAAAACCATTTCTGAAAGCGAAGGGCTTAATCAACAGCTTCTTGATTTCAAAAGAATTGAAGAGAATTCCGAGTCCAAAATTGATAATTTAGAAGAACTTAAAATATCCCAAAGAAACCTCATATCTACAATAGAACAACAGCATATAATCCAGCTTCAAAGTTTATGTCAAACGGGAAATAACACGCCCATTGATCTTATCGCGGAAGAAGATGATCTTGCTGAACGAATAATGCTAGCTAATATATTAGATGAGCAGCAGAAAAAAAGACAGAAACTTGTTCAATCCTATGTTGAGGCCAAAAGTGTGGTTGGCACAGGAGAGAAAGATGACTTATATCGAAAAGTTCTCGCCAAGTCTCTTGGGCCTGATGTTTCTCTTGTTGATGAGAATCTCGACGCTCTGGTCGAGCAACTAAAAGAAGATGAGCATAGTCAGAATATAGAAATAGTCAAGGCATGAACCTGATAAGCATCAAGCCCTTGTTTTGATCAAACCCGATAATTGTTTCTTGGTAGCCGGTAGGCTGCTCACGAACTCTTTTTGCGAAATTTGGTGTGTAATAAAAGACCTTGTGACCTTAATTTTTATACATGGTGTTGGATCAGGAAGAAAATTAATTTATGATTAATGAAGACGTTGGTATTTTTTAGGACACAACGGTTGTTGTCCTGTTTGCGTGCTAGGTGAGGTAGATGGGCATAATATGGACCAAAGAATCAACAATTTTCAGAGAACCAACCTTTTTCACGATTTGTTCTTTACTAATTCATTTGTACTATAGTCAGGTAGAGTTAAGATACCAAGGGTGGATTTGGTAGTAGCATTAATGACCATCCTTAAATCGAACTGTACCTCGTGCCATACTATCACTAGTTAAAATCAAAATTTCAGTTTTCCTAGAGGGAATTTTACTCATAAAAAGCCTTCACTTAACACTCATCCACAGTGTAACATTATTAGAAAGCTGATGATTAGGCATAAAATAAGTGCATGTTAAATTTGCTATCAATCATGGCCAAGTCATTGGCTGTCTTTAACCATGATTATTTTAAAATTTTGACTGAGAAAAGTTCCAAATTGAAGTGAGCATCTTTCTTGGTGAGCCAGCTCGAAGATTGATGTAAACAGAACAGACATTCAGTTTCAAATGAGTGACTGGCTCCGGTCTCAGGAGCTCTCAAGTCATGAAGGGTAATTAGAGAGGGTAGGGGTAGAGTTAAATTAAAGTTTTGTATAAATTAATTACCGACTATTACATAAATATTGTAGCTTACGAAAATTAATGTTTGTAATATCCATTTGTTTATGTGTCACGACTGGAAGTCTGAATGATTATTTCGCTCTCGTTTCTCGTAGCTTTTAGTGTGAAACGTCGTCTTGACTTAATAAGCGACGCTAATTATATCTGACCACGTGCATCAGAATAGACGACAAGTTTATAATCACTTTTGACATGTAATCCGATGAACTTTATTTCGGCCAGGAAAACGGTAAATCTTTAAGGATATATCAGATGTGATGAGACGCCATCGAGCTTGCAATTTTCATAGCCAGAACGCTTCAATTCTACGAACGATACAGGATTTACTGGAGCGTCTACTCGCCAACTGATCTGATTGCTTCGAGAGGCACATATTACCAGTTCGACAAGTGCCCTACCCTATATCGCCATAGTCCAGGAGCCTCCAATTACTTAATCTCTTATCAGAAATCCAGTGGCATTTGATCAACTAGCGTCCGGTACCAATTACATGTATATACTCAATGTATGCGTTACAAACATTGAGTGTCAACGCAGCGCGACGACAAGTAAAATCAGCACACTGAATGAATCATTCATCTTTCAAGCGTGTGGTTTTGCAGTTTATTTCTTTTTATCTCATGTTATTAGAATCACCTAAGAGATGTTGCGTTGAGGTTTGTTCGTGATTATCTAATCTGATATTATGAACAAGGATATTACAAACCCATCCATCTCTTCATGAAACCGATTCTGTTACAACCCCCAGCTCCTAATTGAATGATTCACATCACCTTGAACTCGATCCTAAAGCTCAATCATTTCCCTCACTCATTTATATCTGAGCCATGAATCCTCATTGCTCCAACCGGATGCTGAGCTAGCTCACACACACTCTCTCTCGTTTTCTTCTATTCTCCACACTCTTTTTTATTCTCTGTGAGATTCTCATTCGTTTAGTTTCTACTGCCTTCATTATTTCAACGGCAGGATACCTATTTTCTTCGATTTGTTCCACGATTTATCAAAAATAACTTACATCGTACATCGTTTTTGACCCCGGTCACACGATCAAATAGTTATTGCACCAGTTCTATCACCACTTCCTCATATTCGTGACAAAATTGTCTGTCAGGTCGAAAAAATGCGGGTGTCAACTTATTGAATCAAAATTTAACAGACAAATTATGCGATTCTTGATCATCACTTCAGTATTAGGTACCATATTCGTATCAGCTTCCCCAATTGCACCTTTCAATGTAAGAGCTCTCGAAGTAATAGAGGTTTTGACGGTGACTGTCAGTGAGACAGTGACTGTTGGTGCAGCTTCCATCACTCCAGATGCGCTACCCACTCTAGATACATCAACGTTAAAGCCTAATCTAGACTTGGAACCAATTACATCCGGAGAGAATCCAAATCCCTCAGACTTGATTAATCAGGATATCCAATCTAATTTAGATAGACCAAATGTCCAACCTATTTCGGACTCTGAGATTACACCAAATACGTCTGAGTTTCTGCCCATATCAAAATCAGTGACTACGCCAGAAAATTTGGATGCTGGAGTAGCTCCTGAGCTCCAGCCAGGCCCCAATTTCGAGTCATTTTCAGATGGCAAACCTCCACCAGAAATATTAGAGGCTCGACCAATTCCGGTTGAAGAACCAATTCCAGTCGGAGAACCAGCTATAGTTGAAGAGCCAGCTCCAGTCGAAGAACCAATTCCAGTTGAAGAACCAGCTATAGCTGAAGGGCCAGCTCCAGTCGAAGAACCAATTCCAGTTGAAGAACCAGCTATAGCTGAAGGGCCAGCCCCAGTCGAAGAACCAATTCCAGTTGAAGAACCAGCTATAGCTGAAGAGCCAGCCCCAGTCGAAGAACCAATTCCAGTCCAAGAACCAGCTATAGCTGAAGAGCCAGCTCCAGTCGAAGAACCAACTATAGCTGAAGAGCCAGCTCCAGTCGAAGAACCAATTCCAGTCCAAGAACCAGCTATAGCTGAAGAGCCAGCACCAGTCGAAGAGCCAGTCGAAGAACCAATTCCAGTTGAAGAATCGATTCCAGCTGAAGAATCGATTCCAGCTGAAGAGCCGGCTCCAGTTACTCGACCTATCACAGTCGCAAGACCTACTTTACCCAGTGATGAGCTCCAAGAAGGCGATAAACCACTTACCGATTATCAGTCTACTGCTCTTTTTCATCACAATATTCACCGAGCCAACCATACCGCAGACAATCTGACATGGAACTCTACCCTTGCCGATTTTGCTTTAATAACTGCGAAGAAGTGCATTTTTGCTCATGACTTGTAAGCAGTATTGGCTTTCTTCCTAAAAAAATTCTAAGTGTTCATAGGACTCCGGGTGATGGTCGCTACGGACAAAATTTGGCTTCATTTGGCAGTTCTCGAGGTGTTAAGTCTTTAGACAAGTCCGAAGTTGTCGCATTTTCCATTACTAACCAATGGTATAATGATGAGTTTGATTTTGTGACTTTTGGCGTTGCTCGACCTTCGACCAGAGGGCCCGAGTTTTTACACTTTACCCAGACAGTTTGGAGGGATACCAAAACAGTTGGTTGTGCCACTGTTGAGTGTCGTAGCGGGACACTTTTCAGATTTCCCTCGGACTTTACGGTCTGCAATTACTTTCCGGTACGTATCTCCACACTTGATATATCTTTTAGACTATTCACCCCAACAGGCTGGTAATATCCTTGGTGAATTCGACACCGAAGTTTTAGAGCCTCTAGGAAAGACTCTTGTCACGAATGATCTCTCTTAAGCAGGTGCCCTACCTATAAACTAGGCTAAATAGAGGGAGATTTTTTGGTGCATGGTGCAGGAGATTAAGCATTGCGCTCTTATTATATGAGTAGGCCATAACCTATTCACTCTGTCTGCTTACATTATATAGAAAATAGGCAGTATTTAGACCTCATACCTTTTGGGATGTATTGAACGGACAATACTTATTGTATTTTTTTTACCAACCTACAGGGCCTCAGTGCGCTCAAGGGTTCGTTTGCACTTTACTGGAAGGTATATATATCTCCAAGGATGATGTTCATCTATGTATTTGGCGCAAGTTAGACTTATACAGGATGTAAATAGTAAAAAAATAAAATAAAAATAACACTTGTACCATGATAGCTAGGGTAGTAAAAGAGTTTTACGAACTAATTACAGACGTATTTGTTCAGGCTAGAACGGCACGCATCAGGTATATCCTGTACAAATGCTGCGCGACACTGCAAACATTTTCTATAGACGCAACATCGGACATTGTTAGTTGATAAGACCATGTAGAAAATGTTACGTATTGACAAATCGCTAGATTAGAGGATAAGTCGGATATACATACGCTCTGCAACATGGCTACTGACGCAGATTTCCGCAAAATTCGCCTCGAAATCATTCGACAACCGAACAATACATCGCGGTGACCGTGCATCTCAAGGAAGGATAGACATATTTCAATACTTGATACTTATGTCAAGTAGGACATGGCTCCCTTTTCTAGCAAAGAAGTGGTGGTCGTCGTTGAAAGATGCCGAGGTTCTGGAAAAATCATGTTGTCAGTATTTGAAGATCTAGTCTTCCACGGCCTTGCTTCGTGTTACGCTATCGTCGACTCCATGTGTCGCTGCCAGAAGCTCCCTGGGATCTGTGTTGTCTCTTCTTTTTTGATCCGTTCCCAAAGTTCCCTGACTCCTTGAGATGCTCCGGGGATGTCCCCGCTGACCGTCTCTTTACCTCATCCCATGGCCATGCTCTCTATTGGGGGGGTTGAAATTAGGAGATTGGACGCGTCAATCCACGCAGTTGATGTTTTTCGACCTTAATTCTTTGTTGTCCGCGCCGTATGTTGGGGATCATTCATTACCTTGGTTGGTTCGAGGGCAGAGTACCCAGGAGAGTTGTTCCTTGTATACTATGCATCAAGTTTTGGTCGATGATGATAGTTATGTACTGTTTAATCTCCGCCCTTCAGGTGACTTGGACTATTGACCTAGGCCCAAACCATACAGTTCCAAATCAGGAGGTTCCCCCTTCAAATTTCACCATTCAATCATGTCTTTGTCCTGTGATGGCTGCCCATTCTTTATCCAGGTATAGTTAGCCCCATCACTGCAAATTCGATTTATCATGTCTCATCAGACCAAATGATCTTCTTCCAGTCTTCCACAATTCACTCCTTGTGCTTCAGACCGCATTCAAGCCTTGCTCCCGACTCTTTCAGAGCCCTTCTTATAATTTGAGGGCGAACCGCAATACTTATGGACTAGCACAGATTTATTGCGGCATATTTTGAAGTCTTGATAGTCTCACGAGTCATAACTTGCTCTAGCCCCTCCCCTGTTGCACCCCTCTCCAACGTTGGAAATCGTCTGAAGGGCCCTACCGACCGCAGACCTAGGGCATTGAAGTTCCTTGGCTGTCTCATGGCATGATTGTCCGTTGTGAAATAGCTCTACGATGCGCTGTTGGGTGGTTGTGTTCAATTTTGCTGTATTGTTACTTAAACTACCAAAGTATAATCAAAAGTTATTACCTAAAAGACTTACACAGTCGTATTTTAGATGGTAAAGATGATTTGAAGTTATTTTGGGCTTGTATGGTTTCCAATAATAGATAGGTATTTGTAAAGAGTAATAGTGAAATATTTGCTGGCAATTTGGCTGTCCCAGAAATTTTCCAATACTACTCCTATTCTAGGAAATCTAGGAATTCAGAACTTTACATAATTAAGTATTTAGATATATCTAATACTGAATTTTGAGTCACAGTCATTCCAATTTATTGCTCTGCTGTAGAATAATTTCGACTCGAATTTTGCTGAAATCTGGGTGGTCAGTAGCATTACTTTTAGCATACCCTAGAATAGATACTAGCAAAAGCATCTTTGCCACTCAGCCACAGTAAACGCTTCTTGATAACCTCGATAACTTGAAACCCAAGCTATACCAATTCCAACGTAAGCAAGGTAGAAAATCCAGTCGGGAATCTGGAAGAAATGGAGAACTAGTAGTTCCAAAGAATAACCTCTCTCCATTTCCAAAAGATCAAATATAGTCGATAAAAGTCATCTCTCAAGAAAAGTAAAGCCTCTGAGGAGCATCTAATGAGTTTTTGCTTACTCATGCGCGGAGACGTAGAGCTAACAACTAAAACATCTTTCAGACTTCCAACCGTGCCCTACGTACATGTAAATGTTTATCCATGTGAAGCTGGTTATAGACCACAATAATGTACTGAGACTGACCGATCGCAACTACCTAGCTCCCAACAGGAGATTTTAAGGATAGGGTCGAGGAGCGAAGGTGATCAGAACCGGTCCTTCTAGTGTGCGTGTCAGGCAGCTAAGCGCTCCGCAACGTCCGGTCTGGACCGCCGACGCATATCGCCGAAAGGAAAGAATCAGCCCATTGTACCCGAACAGGATGAACGCTAGGAGAATGCGCGGTGGACGACCGGTGAGATGTCGACGACTCTCACGTCATCACGGTGAGACTGGGAACTGTATCGAGCGATAGAGCGCGATGAAGAGCACATTCAATTGACCCATCGTGTGTCGACTGACACGTATGACTATATTTGGCGAGTGTTTCTGCGCCGTCGTTTCGGTCCGCTATTCCTCGTCTAGGCGTGACTCCAGACCTCCGGACCATACATCGGAGGAAAAAGTCCCGCAACCGTATGCATGGTTCCGAAACCCAAGGTTGAGGGAGGTTCACGTTCGTTGGACATATTGTGCGCATATACGTGTGCGGAACTGTCCTTCAAGCCAGGACTCTGGTCCAAAATCGTGGAGCGCGATGCTCATGTAGACATGGACAGGTCGAAACTGTAGTCTCTGTGAGAAACCCCGGGATCTTTCGTCCCGCTGGTCGCCCCCTTGTCCGTAGGTCGCATATTGGGACCCATCGAAGCATCCACGAGCGGCAGGCTCCAAATCTCGAACGAGCGCTTGAGGTATGCTGTTCATCGACCGCGGGAGATATACTACGCTCCCTCCTCTTCGTCACGGTGGCAGTGGCCAATCAAGCTGAAGAACGCGCGGGCTGCACGTAACCATGATCCCGACCACGCGCGAGATGATGACGAACATCCGCGACACTCGTCATCAGAACGCTGCTTACACCAGAGTCAGATGCCATTGCCGCGCGAGATACCGCTCCAAGGTGAGTAAGAGGTGAAACTGATATCGTCGAAAGACCAATGCTGCGACCGCACACACGACGAAGAATACGTCATCGGGTCTCCACATAGGAAGAGGTATTAAATGAAAAGGTATATGTGATTATCCGAGCGCTCAATAATCGCACTACTTATATTTATATCCTCAGATCTCCAATATGTATCAAGGGGCTACAGAGTAACTTGGCAATTCTGACAAGCCACAAACCTGTCTACTTCCACCTGCTGATGATATTTTTGCTTGCCAGAGAAGCTCAAACTCACTGCAATATGTTACAAAGTTTCTAAGGCCGTACCATTTTAGGCTCTTTTTTGTAGACCCTTTTTAGAGGGCCAAAGACTGACTAATTAAGAGGCTGGAGAGCATAGAATGTATGCAGCTGGAAGAAAAGTAGATAGATATTGTTCTGCAAGCACAGATTTCTATATAATCTGTTATCTCATGACTACCATAGTGAGTAATCTCTCCTGAGGATCCTCAAATATGGTAGAGAGAATAAAGACCTATTTCAACCGCTCAACGGCTGTAGAGTCTAAAATCCAGTCATTTTCTGAGGTTTTGACTTCCAAGGTTCATGGAGAGTTAAATCCAGCGGGAATTATTGCTGTTGAACACGCTTTCCCTGAAATATTACCAGTGGGGGTAGAGCATTTTCATATGCGGAGATACACTCAAAGGTGTCCAACTACGCGACCTAGACTGTATCTTCGGTATATAATTACTGTCAGATGACATAAATAATAGAGAATTGTATCTTTTACCCCCTAAACTGCCTGTCTGATTCGTATTATGTCGATTACAAGGTTTATCTCAGGTATGGCGAGATGTACGAGCCATTGCCAGATCTCAAGGCTTGTATTCCATAGGGTACAGACTGGAAGGGATTGGGGAGTGAATAGTAAAGTGTGAGCGATGTTAGGAAAAGATCCTACAATACAGGCGGTAGATGGTCTTCACGAGGGAAGAGATAAGGAGGGTAGATAATATTAAGAAGACGTTGCGTGGAGACTGCACTTCAACGCATCGAGTAGACTGTATAAATTGAGTGATGAAACTTTGCGTAACCACAGTACGATAAAACCAAGTTGTCCTTCTCTTGGTAACCGGAACGTCTAATTTTCCATAAACGCATAAACGCCTACCAGTCCCGAGTATATCCTGGTCAATCTATGAAGCTGCATCATGCATTGTCGACAAGGTACATGACGCTACACCGTAAAACCAGACAACACAAGCTGAAGCCCGAGTGTGGCACTGAAAATATGTTTGCCAAATTCTCTGGACCTTAATTGACGTATTTCGTTTTAGAAAAGATTGAATCCGTTGTTTTTCAAGAGACTAGGAGTCGCCTTGTACCCGTAAAATACGCTCAGGAATATCTCTGAATTGTTAGTAGGTTAGAGGCAGGCCAAAATTTAGCTGAACATGAATCCATTCAGTCAGTTGACTCTCCTGGATTAGAGAGAGCCTTTGAAGGTCAAAACTAGCCAAATTAATGGCCTGATAACCTTTGATACGACTTTGAGGCGTTGATCATGGTATGCTCTATCCAGAAGCAGTTTTTCTTAGACTCCGGTTATTTATTATGGCTTTGAGAGCACGGAGAGGTTGGTTTTCAGTTTAAAAACGCATAAAGATCGAATTAATATTCTTACAAAATTTAAGAGCAGTCGGGAAAAATTAATGGGCTTACAAAAGTTTATAATCAAGAATTGTCTACGATGGTGGGGTTTTTGGGAGGGCCCAAATTGGCTTATTTTTTGAGACATGTCTCGATTCGATTCAACTCAACTTCTTCCCCGACCCGGCGACATCTATTTACCCTCGTCTGTCCCTAGAGAAAGGGGCATTCTTTAAAGGTGAAGCATAATAAAAATCGTTTAGTCCTCATCTATGAGCTGGAGACGAAAAAAGTACGAAACCCAAGAATAACGTCGATCACTTTATAGCAAAACGCAAGATGCTATGCCATTTAAGTTCCCATTCACTATTTGAATTTGGGGAAGGCCAATTCTTTTCTCACTTCATCCCAGTAAAAGAGGGTAGCTCAAAGGTTAAACTGATAATTGAGGATTTATTATTGTATTCCAACGTAATTACATGCTCATTTTTGATACGTGAAGAAAGGTCATCAACTGAAAAAAATGATTAAAACAAATTGCAGGTGCCCCCCCTTACGCTTTGGGAGGGTATCTGATGCAAAAAGTATTCAGCTGACGTGCTGAGTCAGCTATTTGTAGACTCAGAAACACTTCGTCACATCGAGATTTCTGGAGAGAAAATGATGGGCATACCCAGACATTACAGGAGCAACGATAGCCTTGCCATGAGTAACGACCGACTTGAGATGAACATTTACTATTTGGACAATTGAGTCGTCCTTGTAAGTCCCCCTTTTCGAGTGTAGGACGCATCCATGAGAGCGGTTCAATAAAGTGAGACGAGCAGGATGATCTTGGCTGCGGAGGGGTGTGGTTTAAAGCAGTTGGGAGGGTAGCTGGTAGTTCCGTTGACCATGAAGTCTCTGCGGCATGTCGAACGAAATAAGGTGGTGTTGCTAGTATCCGTCTGAGGGGAAAAGTCAAACATCGGTGCGTAATGCGCAGGCAAGATTGAAAGAATTACTCACCGGCACTTCTTACATCGTAACTCCAAGACCATATCAGGTTGGGGCGTCTCAGTTGAGGCAGCGATAGATTCTTCATCCCTAAACCTGATTATGTTAGGTCGATACCCACAAAGGGATGCTGTTTCCACATCTCTTTGATAAATCCATTGCCGGTACAAGGGATGTGTCTCAATATCACGTGGGCAACCCATGGCTTTGTAGAGTTGGAGCTGCGCCATAAAACCGTCGTTCGGATAAGCTTTGGGCCGCGACATGCGCACGAGTGCGAGTGTATCGTCGACGGTTAAGTCTGGGTTTTTACGCAGAAGGTAAGCGAGGACTATTGTCACAGAGCGAGATATCCCCATTGCACTGTATTAATCGTTAACTATTACTATGGTAGGAAAAGAAGTGTAAAAATGTATGATCGACCAGTCTCATTTACTCACCAATGAACGAATACACCACCTGGTTTTCCGTCCTTTCCATTTTTCAAAGCTGCTTCGATCCATGCGCCGCTGTTTTCAAATTCTTCAAGTAAGTTTACATGTTCCATATCGTTAACCTCGATACGTAGATGCTCGTATTGTCCGTCGGTGTTGAAGTGCTTGAATTCATATTTCAAGACTGAGAGGATATGTGTTATGCCTGCTTTTTCTAGTGTCTTTTTATGTTTGAGTGCGTAAATCCTAGATGAAGTCAGATTTAATAGAGAGAAAGGTTTCACTGGGAAATATTTGCCCTCCTATGTATAGATTATCATCGCCATAGACACGTGAGAGGGATGTATCCTTTGGTGACGCAGACCTTGACATACTTTGGTGTTAATATAATTGGCCTGACCAAATTCTGGATTAATCTCGAAAAGAATTTATTCCCAGATGTTTAAATCCTATGTTCGTCAATATGGCTGTAGGTGCGAGTCTTGTGCTTAAATTATATGGATATCATTACGTTATTTCCTATTAGTAGACTAATACGAGACTAACTATGTTTAAACGAACTCAAGCTCCTTACAAGCAAGATGTCGACCGATGGAAGCATTGCGTTATACTTTAACTGATTGTATATACAACCACTAACCTGTATGTAACACAAATGTAGAACATTCTTAAGTCTTACATAAATAACTCACTTAACGGACCACATAGTAGTAATCGTCTTCGCAGACTACCATAGACGGTCCAGACACATGAATGCCACTATTACTTGCGAATGCGGGCGGGAAAAGCGACCGTGGCATTTTGCGGTACGCCGACGGGCTAGACAACTTTGGAGATCTTCCACATGTAAAGCGTGCCCCACCGCCAAAGAGATGGTCGGACACAACAGATGGCAGCTGTTTCTACGGTTCCTGACCGAGACGGAGTGCTATAAAGGACAAAGCGTGAATGGACACCGCGTAGAGCCCTTTCTCTGACAAAAGTTTCTGGTCTGGCCGAGTTTGGGTAGAATAGATGGGAAGCTGGTGTAGGACACCGGACTTAGAAAAATTCTCTTTTGTTATTTCCCGGGTCATATAGACCCGATCATGTAGGTGTGTGTACTATTTATATCGTCTGATGTGAACCAGGCCACTAACCCTTAGGGACATAGGACATATGAAGGATATCTAGAATAC
>JAATOF010005657.1:0-13912 GCA_013170925.1 Podosphaera leucotricha
CTGGCCTTCCCCTCTTTCTGAACTTTGACCCAAGGAAGAAGAAATATCACCTGCATATGAACTTGCATATCCTCGAGCAATTCGACCTTTATGCGGTCCACCAGTAGTAGACGACCTCTACTTAAGGAGAATGTTGGCACAGGCTGAATCTGCTAGCAGATGGATGGTGGTTGGTTACTTCTTGATTGATTCTACTCTATATGCTATCTACCGAGAGTTATCCTGCGCGGGTGCCAAGGCACTAGTGCCGTCGGCCGCCATGCGTAGATACTTACACTTCGGACCAATCATAGAGGTCCAGACAGAGAACATTGAAGGAGAGCTATAATATCTGGTGAAGGTCCACTGTCTAGCTGGATAGGTGGAGGTTAGATTTTTTCCGAACATATGTGAGCACGCGTGGGCGCGCAAGCTTTCAATCTCGATCGGGAGGAGTAAAGGTGACGTAGGCTGGATGAGACTTGGTAACGTTCTTCAAATCTATTATTTTTGTCCAATTATGAGGTTGAGATGGATTGGATAAGGGAGGTCGTGGGGGAATGTTTTTGCTGGGCTTAGGTAAGGAGCTTGCCGGCTGTTCTGGAGTGTTGTGACGCAGGGAGAAAGGCGTCCATTTGGTCACGCACTGAAAGATTTGATGTGGGTGTCAGGTTGACTTAGGCCTGTAGTACGGTATCTCCAAGACTCTGCTTCCAAACTATGGGTTAAAGATTTTGCTGGATTCTCATCAACTGTCTCAAGCCCCAAGTGAGGCATATAATAGTACATGTAGTTATTATCTAAGTCCAGGGGCCCTTAAATTTGACCTGCAGGAGCACTACCCGGCACACATCGACCCCTAAAATCAACAATATGGATACCATAGTCGAAATTTATTACCAAATCGTATTTCTCTTTTTCCATGACACTACTACGAATGACATACAAGATATCCTTAATACTACTAGCATTGGTTAGAACCTCGAAGGGATTTATCAACTACTTAGCTTGAGTCCAAGCACATTCACCTCAATGTAAGCGTTGTTGAATTGCAGTCGTTTCCTTGAAGTTACGAGAATCAGGATCAAATACTGTATTAGATCCAACTTCCTTTTTGCGGATAATGTTTTTTTTGTGAGGCAACGTGCAGCTACACAACACATACACATATTATTAGGTGGATGCAGCTCCTGTCCAATCCAGTCCGCTCCTAAGTCATGCCGAACCAATTAACAACCGGATCACACATGTATTTCCAAATCTGGAATACTGAAGTGAGCTGGCGAGGGCGCTTTACGTACGTCATGCAAATTGGGGTGTCAATTCATGAAGCCGCGACGATTATACAAACAGAAACATGCCCTCAAATATACTAATGGCGTGCGTGAAGAAAACTTGATAAATACAGGTCATTATTTTCAGATAATTGATACTGCTTGGCATACGATATTATGGTGAAAGTGAACTAATCCAAAGAAAGCCTATTTTCGGCTTCGTCTCTTTATGATCCAGGCCGACGCTCCTCGCGTGTTGCCATCAGAGATAGCCTTCCCTGTACGCGGCAAATCCCTCTTGATTGCTTTTCAGAACCCCTTAATGATAGCTCTTTTGAGCAGGTACAGGGGGACAAGTTAGTAATGTATATTAATTTCTTTGTAACAACTTACCAACACTCTATTTACTAATTTCGGAATATACAGAACTTACTTGCCTGAGTTTACTGTCCGCCAACTCGGTGTAAATGTGCTTGTACTTATAATGCAAGACTCAGATCACTTGGAATTTAGCTTTACATCTTGAGATGGAAGGCGGCATTCTAATGAATATTCCACCTAAACCGTAATTTAATTCTAAGATTTAATAAATTTTGTTTCAAAATTACTTGGTTGTGGGACTTGCAATTGAAGAAGTATCAAATACTTATGTCGTCAGCTTTGATCGACATACCACAAATTTCAATCTCTTGCATCACAGATCTATTATGAAATCCTGCATGACGGTGTACAACACTAACATCAAATCACACATTAGAACGAGTCGAAGATATTATTTGGGCGGTTGTTGGCCTGCCAAAAAAGTAAATGTGATGGCAAAAGCGCGACGATTAAAGCGGTAAGTGAAGTCGTCACAGGATGCAAAGCAAAAAAAAGGATCACCAACGAGCATATGACTGCTCTACATCACTTTTCCCCTCGTTGATGGGCGTTTTCCTAGGTGACCCCGGCCTCTGAGTCCTCCTCGGCCGCGTCCGCGGTTGCGATAACCACCACGGAAACTGTTGTCTACCGATTCCTGGCCAAAAGTCTCAAGGTTCTTTCTTTGCTCTTCACCTCGCCATTCTCTCCCCCCTGGTTTATTACTTCCGGACTCTTCTCGGTCCTTAGCTTCGCTTGAAATATTGTCAAAGAATGACATTGCCTTATTGTAACTGACTGCTGAATTCTGGTTACTAAGTATACCTTCGGGTGCTTTCTCTCCCAATGGAGTCCCAGCTATAACTTCTTTAACCAAGTCGTGTTTACTGAACTTCGCATTTGCGGATTCAAAATCAAAATCTTCCTTGGGCACTTCAACTTTTGCCATTGCTCCGCGGCTTGAGCCTCCGCGATTTATTCTTCCAGAAACAGTATTTGGTCTACTTGATTGTTTTGAGACCTTGGTTGTGTCACTAATACCCATTTCGCTTACTTTGTTGGCTAAAATTTCGGCTGCGGCATTCTGGCTAGCCGCTGTGGGCAATTTTGCCATCGCAGCCGTAACGGCTGCGGCAGCTTCAGTAGCACCTCTAAGACTCAAAGAGGTTTCGACGAGTTTTTTGTCTGTGGGATTTCTAGGTTTAGTATTTAAATGATCTTTCATTGATGTAAGGCTGATTAAAGGTAGAGCAGGTTGGATGTGGCTTTTGGTCTTAGAATTATTCAACACAGTATGATTGTTGTCGGATGTAGTCTTCGTTATAGCAGTCAGCGGTTTAGACACTAATATGTTGGAAGTTTGATCTTCGGTGGTACTGGATTTTGTTGTGATTGGAACTAAGGGAGGTTTCTGCACTTGAGCAGCAGATATTTCCGTGGGTTGGGGTAAAATATTTTTAATCTCTACTTGTTTTCCATCATTTTTTTCGGATTGTTCAATACTATTTGATGATTGTTTATTCTTAGGTACGCTACTCGGAGAGTGCTTAGGTGGAAAGTTCTGCTGTGGAAACTGGCTGTGAGGTACGTGAGGGTAATTATAAGGTGTAAATTGTGGGCCAGGGGCGTACTCTTGGGATCCAGGATGCCAGTTGGGAGGCACACCGTAAGGCATTGAGGGAAAGCCACCAAGTCCTGGAGGGCCACCACGACCCCATATGGCTGGTGGAGGATAAAAATTTGGGTACTGTGGATGATGTGCATATGGAGTGGCTTGTGGTAAGCCTGGTAGGCCTTGCGAGGGAGCTTGTTGTCGATTTTGGGTTGGATTTACTGGGCGGGAGCGGCTCTGCGATAAGTTTTATTAGCGGTTCTTTTTAAAATTGTTAGATGGTTATAGATCTATGTTTAAAGATCAGAAGGAAGGCAACGGAAATATCCACACGGTTTTGCGCTCTCGGATTGTATTAGAAAACATCCGAAATGTTTCATCATAGAAATGCGATAGAGTTGTAACAGAAGAATAAATTATGTACTTACGCCTAGTATTGCAGGGTCATGGGGTATCTGTTGGGTCTTGTTTTCTTTGGCTGCAGGAGCCTCTTCAATTCGTAAATCTTTAACATCAGTGCCACGGAAAAGAATATATTCGTAGACACTATCTAGTGGAGCTACTTCATTTTCAGGTCGTCGACCTTCAGTACCCAGCATGGAGACATTTTCTAGTGCAACTGTAGATGTTTCGGAGTTTATCTCGTGGAGTGTGCCGACGTAACTAATTATTTATTAGATTAGTTTATTTTGAAATATGTTGCTCTTACCGAATGTCACTATTTGATACCAAAGATATCCTTGCTCTGTCATTGGAGCATTAGCATTAAGATCTCGAGAGGAGTAATCGAAAAGTCGGATCTAACCCTATAAATTCTGCCATCTTATTCTGACGCTTAGAAGCTTATATTAGATGCGATGTTGCAAAGAAGCAAGGGCGATAGATGGATGGATAAGCGTTGTGCGGAATAGATTGGAACAGGAAAGAAAGATGATTACATTTTATGGTCTCCCCGCTTGGTGAGATTATGATTTAAGCTCTAACTTCGGCTAGGAGATTAATACTAGCGCTAACCCGATTATACATCAGGTGCCCCTCTAACGAATGCTACACGTACTATGGACGGATTGAATGAAGTAAACATTTATCGACGATTGGATGAGTACGGGTGGGAACAAGATAACGAGTTTCAGGTATGTACAACAACCTTTTTAAGTTTTCAAACATTACGTCTTTACTAGACTGTCGCTAACCATTCTTTTCTATGCATAAGGGTGGACTATCGGCAATCCTCGGCCCTAGTCCTGTACCTGCACAGGTGCAAGATCTTACGTTAAGAGCAAAATGCTTCTATCTTTCGCGCAAATTGTCTATCCCGATTTCATTCGATGGCTACAAAGCCTATCTACTTTCAAAAGAGACTCGAGCACTCGGTTCTCACATGAGTGGATCTTCGATCCAAGCATCTTTAGTAGCAAATGAAGAAAACTCATCTTCAAATTCATCTCGACAAACTTCATCGTATCATCCAAAAGATTGTCCTTCTACACAAATGACGCCAGAAAATTCAGCTCCTTATCCATCAACTTTCGCTCAGATAATTGAATTGATAACCAGTGGCTTCCCTATACCTGGAATCCGTGAAATACCGTCGACGGTTGCCTCTGAGAAAGCTAGCATATCAAAAGCTCCTAAAAGGAAAAAGCCATGGGAAAACAGTTTACCTAGCGAGCAGATAAATGTTAATGATTTTGGTTATCATGAAGAAAACATACCTACCTCACATGTTTAACTCAGAGCATAGAGAAGCACTGAGTAAACATGCATTTTCAGCTCCTGAAGAAACTTTAGATAAAATATTTCGGTTTGGAGCTTGGCTTCTTCAAACTAAATGTCTCGCATATTTGCACTGAGTGGAACCAAGTAAATTTTTGGAAATTATTATTCAATTATTTCTAATTCAGTAGCATGTTTCCAACTTCGGATCAATTGAGAGATGTTCAACATGATCCGATCGTTGTCGGACCATTTTGGTCTTATATTAGGATTTAATATAGGGGGAACCATGTATCATAGACCTTTGGAAACCTATATTTGATCGCAAGCCCTGCATTCAGAATCCCACTTATACATGTACAAGAATAAGTAACTTATCAGAATCAAAGAAAGGTCCTTCATTCTATACGTTATCATATGTTCAAAAAAACTAGACGCAGACACTTTGAATTTCAAGTGCAGCATTTCTGTTTGGTAACATGATTCGAAGATGTGCTATACCACCATTTGTGTTGACCTTAGAACGCAAAAAAATAATTCTGGCTGGTGTGTCCAAACCACCAATAACAGCAGGATGATCCGTAATTTTAGAATAGTTCAACGAAGAAAATGTTATAAAAAACAAGAATGAGATATCGTAGGTCAAGTTGTAAGCAAACCCAGTTCTGGCTAACGAAATGAAAACAACACCCAAGGTGACTTTCGGTAAAAGTAGAGCCAGTCTATGACGTCCACATAGATTACGAAGTGCCAAAAGCAAGTAGAAGTCCACAAGAATATGTCGAATAGGGGTTCAGTCTTCAGGAAAATATCTTAGTGCTATTGGAGCACTATGAGGCGATACGACAGACAAAGCTGAGCTGATACTGTCTTAGCGATAAGCCCCAGTATAACGAGCAGTTTGTTGAAGACCTAGACCGATACGAGACTGAGGAGCACCAATAGCGGGGCTAACGCCGGGACCGGGACGTGTTTGAATAGCTGGATTAGTGCATAACATACCAACTCTAGAGCCAAATTTTGAGCCACGAAGAGAGACCATATGTTTCCGAATATGTTGGGCAACAATTTCGCGATGCTGTGGATTTGAATGCGTAAGAATATATTGGATGAGATAATTTCCGTATTGATCACTAGCAATGTCGATTAAAGGGATACGAGGACGGTCTAGACGACCTTCACAAACACGATCAAGGTAGCGCCCGAGAAATTCAGGACCACCAATCTTCAAACATTTTTCAACTACTTTAGAAGCAAATTGATCCATGCTATACTCGGAAGCGTAACGGATTACATGATCAATAGCACGACTGCGGTCAGCTGGTGCGCCATGTTCACAGATATGTTGGATGCACCAATTTCCAAATTGTCCATGAGCTACTATATCAATACTGGCTAGAACCTCTTCAATACAAGGACGCTAGTACTTTGGTTAATTAAATAACGTGACGAGCTAAGCCTAAAAGTACTCACCTTATCTTGCTCTAGACAGTTTTCAAAAATGTTTTGAACGACCAAGCTACCAGTCTCACCAAGGGCAACTTCGTGCCACATTCCACGCAGGGCATCGTTGACATACTTCATGATCTGAGGTGGTGATTCAGTCCAGCGTAATTCAAAAAGTTTTTGCCAAACATGACAAGCATAGCGGTGTATAACAGTTTCTGGAATGCGACGAAGAAGTTCATGTACCATTACAGCCTTGTATTCTTCTGGAACAGAATCAAATGCCTTCTGAACAACATGGCAGCCAAACGCGTCCATAGAAAGATTTAGTGTTTGACCACGGATGCCTTCTGCAATTTTAATAACCTGAGCAGGTGTACCATGCTCAAAGCAGCGTTGGACTAGAAAATTACCAAAACGATTAACCATTAGTGGGTAAGCTTGCGCAACAATTGCTTCCACAATATCGTACTTTTGTTCAGGAGTTCCGACTTTCAACTTTTGTTGAAGAAAAATAGATGCTTGTTGATCATTGTTGCAAACGATCTTGTCGACAATATACTTCCAGTTACAATTAACTGTTCGGTCAAGAAGACGTCGATAGTTGAGAGGCTCTGTCGTTGGAAGATATGTTGAGCCCTCTGTCGCGACTACCTATCATTCTATCAGCCATGGTAAGGGGTAACTCGGAACGTAAGCTCACATCGGCTTTCCAGCCACTGTTTAAAGAAGTAAATTCAGGTGCGTGAGGCGAGAGGGGTGTTCCGATTGGTTGAGGTTGATAGCTTCCATATATATTCATACTATTAGTTATGCCTGTAGTATTTCCTGCTCCAAACCCCACCGACCCTCCCATTTGTGTGACGCTGCTTGTCATGCCACCAACCGAACCATAGCTATTTGCAGTCATTGGAAAACTATCAAATGAGCCGTTGCTTCCTGCATATTGAAATGGACTGTTACTGCGATTATTGAATCGGCTACTATTTGGGACGCGACGATTGATTGCATGTCCAATCATTAATTCAGGTTCCGGTAGTAATCGATCTCCTCGGAAGTTGCCTGGAAACGTCAATGATGATTCAATAAAAGGCTGTCCAAAACTACGACTCGTACATGGAGCATGCTCGACGGTAGTTGAGGCTGATTGGATTGCGTGATTCCCTGATTGCAAACCGCCATAAACCGGCTTTACGGTACTGCCCCAGATATTCCGAGAACAGTTGAAACCATTCGCAGATACCGCCTCACTGGTATCAGAGTGACTGTCTTCTTGAGCGGCCCAGGAGTTTTCGTGCTGAGGATGTACACTGAAAGGAGGCTGAAAGTTGCTGAAACCGCAATCAGATGTATTTTTAAGTGGATAGTCAACCTCAGACGTACTTCCAATGGCTTGATCAAGTGTATGTTTGGTAATGCGTGTTTGAGCAAGCTCTTGATCCATACGAGCAATCTTACCTTTTGCTGCTTCTAGTTCAGATTTGAGTCGAGACAGTTCCTCATCACCAGGCACGTATCGGTCCTCTCCAGCATCACTAGGAGAACTGTTCTCGGTAGTGCCTTTGTACGACTCTGTTAAAGCTGGAGTGGTTGGAGTGGAAGCAGAAACGTATTCGTTGGCACGAGAGTACGTGGTTATATCATCAGATGAGGATCTGAGAGCTTCATGTTGCTTCTTTATTGCAGCCTGTTGCTCAGATAGCTTTGCTAATAATTTATCCATAGGGTTAAGTTCACAAGATTTTGACAAAGTCTCATGATCTAGCCTTAGATTCTACGTAAGAATAAGTAAGAAAAAGATAGTTGTAAAAAGATAGATACAATAACTGACCTTTGGGGCTGCCTGGATACCTAACTTACTTGAAGATAAAACAGTAACTGACTTTTTCAACGAAGCTGCAGCACTATCCTGTTTTAAGAGCGTTAATGAATACCCCAAAATATAGGATTTTTTTAGGGTATGAAAATTCAGTCGAGCTCTTCTATTCCTAGTGCTGTTTGAGATTGGGACAGCAAAACACCCGTATCAAATATATTAATATGCAGATTTACTCAAGCTCTTTTCTACTACTAGCCTGTAACACTAGGCTATCAAAGGCTGTAGACTTACCAGATGAGTAACCGGGTGATCCTCATCCTGTCCATAGTTCTTTTCAGGGGTGTTTTTGCTGAGGGCAATGCGACGCGGCTGAGGTGACCCAGTTGATGCATTTGTAGACATTCCGACCGGTATTTTATGGGCACCTGGAAATATATCGTTGCCCTATTCTTCAGGGGGATGAATTACTGCGTCGAAGAGGGGTATGGTAGATATCCTCGACACAGTGTAGGAGGAAGTATAGATAAGAAGTAAGGAAAGCAGAAGACCAACATATAAGAGTCCTTATTCTGGAGGAGAAGGCACTCTCTAGATCTAATCAAAATAAAAAAAGAAATTGAAGAAGAAGAGGAAGAGGAAGGTGCGGGACTGCCGCGATGTGATGGGTGATACGGTGTGGTTCGATATATGCTTCACGTGTTTCATTTAATTCGAATGCCATAGCCGGTCACTGGATAGGAAAAAATCTTGAAGGAGGTACTTGACTGTCGGATCAACCATGATACATAAACACAAGTTCTAATGTTTTGATCTCAAATTTCAATCTCATTTCTTTCATCACGATTCTAGACGTGCATTATTTTTAGAAATTTTGAATTGAAACCTTTGATGATTATTTCTTAGATATCTAGATGTAAATTTTTGGAGTTAAAATGCTGGTGAGGGCAGCTAAGCTATTGAGTATTTCACAATAAAAACAAGGAAAATAAAAGGTATTATATGA
Organism: Podosphaera leucotricha; assembly: GCA_013170925.1. Taxonomy (NCBI): domain Eukaryota; kingdom Fungi; phylum Ascomycota; class Leotiomycetes; order Helotiales; family Erysiphaceae; genus Podosphaera; species Podosphaera leucotricha. The sequence goes on from JAATOF010005657.1 coordinate 9,210, forward strand.
TTAAATAAGGCAGTAAAAAAATTCAACAATGAAACGTATTCTTATTCGTTTAAGCTCCAAACACTGAGTTTTAAACTAAAATGTTAAAAATTTCAGAGATACTCAATCCTTAGAAATTTCAATAGTCAAGATCGCTCACTAGAGGATCTCTACTGGGCGTTTCAATTTTTTTCAAGGAGTGTTGGCCCATTTGAGATCACGAACTGAATTTAACGGTCTCTTTTCTTTTGCTCTTGCAAACGCATCGATTAAAGAGTTTCTGGTTACTTAGCTTTAAATCAGCATTTTATTTAAATGAGTTTATAACGTGCATCTCTAGATTTATTTTTTCTTTCCCTTAAATCTTTTCGATTCTAACCATGACAGTTAGCATTATTTGGAGTTAGCCAGAAACTTTGTGTACCTTCTATGGATCTCTTCTTCTTTGGTGCAGCTTTTCCTCTTGCTTTAGCACTATAAAAATGTTATTTGATGAAAGATAATCCAGCTTGATTTTACAAACATCACGAGGCGTTCCAGGCGTTCCTCCTCCTCTTCATTGGGAGTTTCTAGATGTGGAAAACATTTATTCATGTCTTGAAGTGTAGCAACTTTTCGAGGATAGTAAGCAAGCATAGCAGGTCCTCTAAGCCGTTGTCGTAGGACCTTGTTTCCCAATCGAAGTCCTTCAGGATTGTAGGTTGTATTGAATATTCGACATTGTGCCTACATAACTCTATTAGTACAAAATTTTAACTACTATGATACAGCAGTAAATATACTCTCATGAGAGCTAACAATCGCTCGCGGGGGACCGACATATTATACACAAGTATTTTAAATACATTGATACGTTACCCGTAAATATCACAATGTCTCGGCTAATTAGCGGACTGCCGAGGACCCCATAGTTGCGCTATACTACATGGAGATGAATTTACATATATATATATACTTATTTTCGCATTATGGGCCATTAAGAATCATCAAAAACAATTAAGATTAATTTCTGACATTCAATCTCCCAGATAGACTCAAGTATCCAGCGTAATTTGGCTTACTTAGCACTCTCCGTTCTCTACTCCAGCGCCTTACACACAGTTTGGGAAAAATCATTCTACTCCAGCCTCTTTCATCGCACTTATTGCCCATTGCTTCAGAATGACTTTGCTACCTAAGCTAAGGAGATGATAACTTGTTATCATCGCTACTCGACATTTTGGATGTTGATAACAAATCTACACCCTTCATCTGTATTCGTTATGAAACTGGCAATTATAACGATCAATTTATAAAACTCGTGAATAATTCTAGTCTCTCCTTTAAACAAAGCAATATTAGATGCTGAGCATAGCCAAGCTGATCCGAACGCTCAAATATGTATTGGTAACAAGTTACATAATAATCATTATCAACAATAGAACTTGAACCCAATACATGTGCAGCAACAGGAATACATGGTATTGTGAGTACACCCCAGGCCGTTCTTTAGATAGTCTGCATGCCCCAGCCATGTGCCCCAGTCGGACCATGAGTTCACCGATTAAATACCAGAGAGACCCTCTAGTCATACTTTCTCGTAGTTGCAAGTTTGAAAGATGATTGAACATATGCTTCGACAACTACTGACGGGTTTTCTCACTTACCCTTTAGCAGATATCAACCATTGAGGATAGGTAGATAGCCATTGGGAGATACAGTGAATATTTGATGCAGTCAACGTGATACTTGCTGCGTATTTTCAGTCAGAATGAGCAACAAGAATGATCAACCATAGTCGCTAATGTCAATCACAGGCTAAATATCAAACCCTTATCTGCTTACAGATCAATAATAAAATTTATTAGTAAAACCAATACTAATTGGACAAACAGGAGAATCGACCTCTTCGAAATGTGTGAATCCAACGCGTCTAAGAGAAATGTAAATGATCCCTTAGGGGATCCAGCAGTTGAAATCCCAACTAGGGATGAGAGAAGTGGTTGAGGCGAATGCGGTGCTGCCGTGACACCAAAGGCGGGAATAGTCTCGGTAAAGTGTTAGAAGATTCTTGAAGGACTCGAGCTCCCCTGCAGAGTATACAAGATGATTATTGAAGAAGCCATCCAAGTTATCGAAGAACTCAGGAAATCTAAAGCTCACTCGCCTAGCCTCTTAACCCCAAGAATAGCCGCGTTGATGAAAATTCAAACATGGCCAAAATTCCACAAGAAATTAAGTTGATCAAAACCAACATTTCCCAGACTCGTGGGCCAAGGTTGCAAGTAAGCCTCAAGCACCCAGAGCTATTATCAGGATTCAAGACAAAGGAGAAAAGAAAGAGATTGCCAAGCTCTCTAGTGAAGGACTTGTACAGAAACTCGAAATAAAAGAAGTCATTGGCGCCAAAAAGATGATGAATGGACATGTGAGAGTCAACTTTGCCGGTTAAGAAATCAAGGAGCGAATGGAAAATCAGAAAGGACGGACAACGAAACTAGCCCCCACTGCCCAAAATAGCTCTCCAAACATACCAGGTACTAGTCCACGACATGCCCCTATCCTACGATCCAGGAAACACAGAGCATATCAACGAGCTGGAAAAATCGAATCAATTGTATTTGCAGGGCATAGAGATACAGAGATACAAAGAGCGACGCGGCTGAAAAAAACTCGAAAACCAGCAAAAACTGCTGGATCATTGATCTTATGGTTCCAGCAAGCAGAACACGCAGATAGAGCTATAAACAAGGACATTATGTGGCGTCGCGAACTTAAAGCAGCCGAGATTTTCCGCTCGGGATTCCGTGCTCTACAATGCTTTAACTGTCAGAGATACGGACACACTGCGAAGATGTGCTCAGCCGAGTCTAAATGTGGCAAATGTGCAGGGGCCCACAACACCTGGGAATGTGCAGGTACACCAGAGGTCAGGTGTATTAACTGAGGGAGAAAACATGCATCATGGCATTAAAGCTGTCCAGCCAAACTAGTCACGAAAGCTAAGGCGGCCCTAAACCGGACCCAAGACCCAGGAAGCCACAGGCACCAAGAAAATCCACCATAAGACCCCGAGAGCGTTTGGCAGATTGTAGGGTTAAGAAAGAAGAGGATAGGTATAACAGGTGCACAGGTAATTGGGGTAGATGGCGAAGACATTGCCCGCTGTGGTCCTGGCACTGGCAGACCTCGGAAAAATCCGGCTGTCCCCGATACGTCTACAACATGGGCGGAAGTACCGACATCCGTTAACGCGCCAACATAAGTCATCCAAAATGAACCCTGGACTGTGACACGGGAGTATACTGCAGAGGTAAGTGAAATACCACAGTGCGAGATGCAGATATGAAGAATACCAATAGTTTGACTATCATACAGTACAACGTGAACAAGAGCAAAAACAAAGTTCAGCAACACTTCCTCCAAGAATTAAACCCATTAAAGCACCATGTGGTGGCCCTACAGGGACCACGGTGCCATCCAACAGAAAAAACATCCATCAATCACCCTGCCTACCATCTTGTATTTCCGGATAGCCACAAAGGTAGGACATTTATATACGTGAGTAAGTACCTGGAAGTTGATAAGTGGAGAATAGAAAAACCTCCTGAGGAAACGGATGGAGTTATCTTCTCTATTAGCATCCAGACTAACAGCGGAAAAATATATCTAAACGTCTACAACGCACCACCCCTCCCTCATAGTAGCAAAGACTTCGGCACTCTAAAATTTCTCCCCAAGCTCCTCTCAAAAGAGGGACGACATATTCTCGTGGGAGACTTCAAATTACAACATCCTAAATTGGGAGAACAAGCGATACCAAGTCACCATAGACCAGCAGACGAATTGATCGAAATTCTAGAAAATAGTAGGGGGAGTCAAAGCACGCAAGACCTCGTTTTCTTATCTAAAGCACTAGAAGACTCAATCACTTCCTGCCAACCGGCGCTCGAACTTGAAGCTTCCTCGGATCATATTCCAATTTCTACACAGCTGTCAATCCAACCAAAAATTATAGAAGAACCGAATCCTCGGCCCCAATTGAAAGAAGCAGGCTGGATAGCAGTGAATAGGAGACTAGCCACCAACCTCCTGGAGCTGATGGTAGAGGACCTTTATCTAAACTCTCGGAAAGCGATCGATCAGAGAGTGGCGTCTGTGACTAAGGTTGCAGGGCCCAGAGCAGTATCGCCACCCAGATAAGAAGCGAGCAAACCAGACTCAACTCTTATATATATCGAATGGTCCCCGGAGTGGAAAGCTCCATGTGCCAGTGTGGATACCCGACACAAAACATCCGACACATGGTGATGACGTGTCCTCAATGGGCTAAGGGAAGAGGAGAGGTGCTGCGGCGAGCCAAAGACAGATCCTTTGAAGCTATGATGAATAGCCCCGCAGATATAGCTAGAATCACGCAGTGGATCTTATGTTATGCTCAGCATCTACCCTCTATCAGGGGTTGAAAAGGTATAATTTTAAAGTGGGTCTCTCAGGGGTCTAACATGTAGGTGCAGTCAAGCTAACACGTAATAGGTTAGGCTATCAGTTCTTATTACTCCACTCGCCATGAAGTGCCGTCCAATTGTCTTTGTCAAACGATCGGTTAAGAAAAATAATTTCACCAACCCTCCTCCCTGACTGCTCCTCAAACAAAATCTATAATTCTTAACGTCACCTATCAATCCATCCTCTGACTTATCTTACAATGTCTTTCGAAATTTCAGTTCCCAAAAAACAATCTC
>JAATOF010005675.1:0-10169 GCA_013170925.1 Podosphaera leucotricha
AGCTTACCAAACGAAAACCATTTGCGGGGGTGTAGCTGCCGGGAAAACTCTACCAAAAAGCACTGAGTGCGAGGCTCCCCTACTACCAACATCAGGACTAAATCCGTAGACATAGCTACCCTTCTGAGACGTTCAGAGAGGCTATCCAGCCGGGCGCAGTAGACCCGTGTTTACCCAAGAGAATCTCGCTCTCCCTTCCTAGTCTCCCCTAACTCCCCTGGTTCGTGCTTCAGGATAAGCACAAGGTCGTGATAGGATGTCGGAAGAGTCTTGGTTGAGCGTGGACACGGCAGAGTAGCTTAGCCTAGCCTTCAATTATCGATCGTTACGGACTGGGGGATGTCGAGTAACTCATGCAAACGGAAAGCCCTCCTCACTAGTAAAATCGAAAAAATAGAATGAGGGAGGACAGTTTTTCAGGAATCGAATACGTCGGTTGAGAGGAAGACGGGCCTCGGGGTTTTCTGTGTGCGGACTTTATATTCATCCGAAGGCGGAATGGCATATGTTGAATATGACGAGGTTCTCTCCAACCGTCGTTGTAGCAACCTTTTGTACTACATTATCCTCATCACCTTTCGTCGTGGGAGGTCAACGGATTGTGAATCTTCCAGTATGAGGGGGAGATACTCAGCTCGAAGGAGATACAGGTGTGTGACTCAATCTTAGCTCTGCAGACTCTCATAAGAGAGCTGGAGGTTCATAAGAGATACCACGTACAGGGGTTGAGTCGTCGACCCCCTCGGCTGTACGTTATTTCGGGGTGGCATGGTAGAAACATGAGCACACGATCATGTACTCTCATCCAAATAGTACGTACATCAAATTTACCATGACCTGTGTGTTTGTGATAACTACCGCACGCTTACAAGTAGTTATATATACATGATCTAGCTATGGACCCACCAACCGTCACTCGAATTCAACGGTCAAGACATGTACTGTAACGTCATATAGTATTGGTCCTTAGCTTATCTAGCCAGAAACCATACACTCTGATGCTGCTTTACTTGATTGAACTTGAGAACGAATTCATTTGGGCTCCCATTGCGGTGTGATGCATCCGTCTAGGCGTGGCTTACAATCATGTCACGACTGATGGATCTACATGAGCTGTTGTGATTTGATGCTACTTTGGAGCAGTACCCACGCGGTGAACAGTATCCTGGCAGAGCTTACTCTCTGGCGTGGTTCATGAAAATAACAAGAGTCAAACGACTAGAGGGCTGGAACAAGAGAGGCGAAGCATGAAGCACGCCCGGAATCAAGATGAATGATCAATCTGGTGATGATCTGTTTCAAATGCTGTGGCAAAGAGCTAGCAAATACGCAGAACTATCTATATACTCACACCACCCACCGGGAGTCTACCTTTTGATGGTCAATGCTCGTCATCATTTTTAGGATCCTCCCTAAATACCTACTCCTGGGAAAGGAAAGAAGGCATACGATTCTGGCTCTTGTGTACTTAGACCGCATCTAGGATTACATGTATTTTGTGATCTATCCTCTTGGTTACGTTAACGTAGAATATCTTCTAATATGAGCCCCTACAGCATGAAGAATGGAAAATGCGAGAAAATCCTCCTCGTAGTTGACATAGCTCCGTGAAGAAGCACACTGAGGTAGCTCAAAGATCACGTATATATATTTTCTTGTGGATATGTATTCACAGTTGAGCGGAAGAGACATCAGTCAAAAAGGAGTGATACTGTTAATAGTATGCTCTGAAATACGTCGCCAAAATGCAGCGACTAAAAGTAACCTGCGTCTCTCCCGGCGCCATGTATTCCATTTGAGAATTATGTGTGCGTGGTCACACGTTATTTGTCGACGTAAGAAACATAATTTATCTCCAACTAAATGAGAGTTCTATACCTGTGATCTAATCACTTCCCAGGGTTCTTTCACGATATATTCGAGTGAAAGGCAACGTAGGTCGGTCTATGGGGATTTGATAGAATGATTATAAGGACTGAACTAGCCGTCTTACTTCAGGTCGAAGCGCTTCCATGCCGCCGCAAAGGATTATTTGATGAACATCATGTTCCGGATCTTCACCTCGCCTTGATTGTGCAAATATTACTTGATCACCTTTTGCTTTGAGAATTTTTAGAGAATTTTACCTTGTACTGAAAACCTTCAATCAGTCCTGACTTTGGGATCTTCTAAGGTAATCGCAGTTCTCTAACAACAAAAACACAAACGTTTTTCTGCTTGGCATCGTGTCCTTCAAAATCAATTGGGTTACCCAAAGTTCAAGTAATTACGCACGTAAATATTTTACCTTGTTTTTCACGGTATACTTTGTTTGCTGCTTGAATTTGTTATGAAACTGCCCATTTCTAACGTTGGGTTATCGATCATCGTGTCATTTGATTCGAGAGCTTTTTGTAAATCCTGCTGCAGTAGCTCGATCACCTCGTCTTCACCGCCGGATTCTTGATCAAGACTCTAAAATCTGGACTTATGTGCTGTAAAGTGAGGTGCTGTTACCGCGTCAGATAAATCTCTGATCGTATCAAAATTATCGCTTACTATCCTGCACTCCTTTTGCTGGAGTTTACCATAATTCTTTAACATTATTTAAAGCTGATTTGTGTGTGTATTATGAAATTATGTTTGCATGCCAAAGGAGTGTGTTTCGATTCCAACAGGACTCATAGCAAGGGGAACGATTAAAAACCACAACTGTCTATAACATACGACTTCCCCAACGCCGAAGACACCTCTCAACTTCAACTCAACTTGTATGTATATGTCTACTAGATTTCTACGTCCAAGCTAATTTTGATATTTTTAGAATTCTAAGATTCTCTAGACTCATCAATATCATTTACAAATTCGCCTGCCTCAATTTGAGCCCTGTTAATAGCCTCAAGCTTTATTTGGATTTTCCTACATTTCCTAGACTTACTAACCCCAATCTATGCCTCCAATGATAAAAATTTTTGTTATGCTGTGGCTAATTGATAATCCTCATTATCAAAACTATTCCGGACCTTGCGCTGAGTATTGCGATCGTTATTTTCCTCGCTCAATGCTTTTTCTTGAGGTCAAAAGGAACACTACTTAACTCAAATTTTGATAAATCTTTATATTAGAAGTTTAAAAATATTTTTAAAGTTTAACCAGTCACATGAGCAGGAGTTGGTGCGTAATGGAGCCGTAAGGAGCCAGTGAACAGCTGGGCTACATTGACAGGCCACATACCTTCCATTTCTATCTACTGATAATATTCCTTCTATCTCTGGCCATACTATCATCAAACTCGCCGAATAATCCAAGCTCCCTCTTCTATGCCATGTTGAGGGGATGGAAGCGGGGGTAGGATCTTTCCAGCTGCGAACAATAGATGTTTAAGCACGCAATTTCAGTAGATTCTTCCGAAAAGAATTACTCTTCAATAAATCAAGGACCAGGCGGTTTATTTTAATTCTCTACCATTTAAATCTTCTCTCGTCTATATTTTATCAATTGCAAAATTTAATAGACATACTTTCAAGCATGGTGAGATTTTTAAATCGTAGCTTGATTAGACCAATTGAAGTCCCATTGAAACGCAAAGAATTGATTATCCGTCTTCTCTGAACCGTAATTGACGGGTTCCTTTAAATAAAATACTGGACCAAAATTTTCCCAGGATCTTGGGGGTTGCCATGTACTTGTAGAATGCGCTCAGTCATATCCTTAAATGAGGAACTGAACCCGAGTAATTTACTCTCTCCGGCCATACAAATGACTATGAAGAGATCAACTCTGCTGGCGGAATGGAGTTTCTAGCATAGTCGGAGAAGTCATTTTTCACGCTCAAATTAGGCACCATACGCCAGAAAGACCACGTATTTCTTAATCCTTGTCTCGCCGGCCGGCGAAAGGTTTCGCATCAGATTTGTCTCTTTCGACGAATATTCAGAGCGACATGCTTACCCTCGACAGAGGTTAGAGACACTATCTGACTCACGGGAAGAGTAGTCGATCGATTCCATATCATGAGTATGGTGGAACTCGAGGAACATGAATCGTGATCAATGATGTTCGAAGTACTTGGGATAATTACTGATCATCGTCTTCTGCTAATGCTGTGTCTGCATTCATTGCATGTCTGACCGTGTTTAGAGGCAAAATCGATGCGAGGCTTACACCAGATCGATGTGTCGTACTGCGCGGAGTAATTCGTGAAATTTTTGCAGCGACGGACAGTTGTCAATTGTTGTCCGTTCGCGATATAAGGAGCCTCTTGCATCTGTTTTAATCTGACGCTTTTGAATTATAAATAGCAACCATCACAAAACTGTGGGTTTCATCGTGCAGATGATCACAGCACATCGGACCAAGTCTTGTAAAATTCCTGTGTAATTTCTTATTTCATCTCACAATTATTTACTCCGATTTATGAGGGATTACCCCTGATGGCTTTTTATAATCCAGCCAATCAGAGACTGAATGTACTCTGCAGCTTACTCAGATATAGGGATAAGCTTTATCCCATGTAGTGCCATTGTTGGAATAAGTCTTGTAAATTTCAGACGGTAATTATTGTAGTACAAAGTACAAGACTTATTCTATTTCTGTGTGTGCAGATGGTTAAGCCAATACAGTAACGCAACCGGACTAACTTTAAATATGTGTAAAATATCACGTGAGAGTAAAGACAGCTTATCAGACATCTTGATCTCGACGTTAGAGCCCCCGCTGCATTTTACTTTGATCCATTAGGCATTAACATTGAGCAACCAAGGAAGGACCGGACGTGTGTACGCGTATTTGCGTGAGATCCAGCGGGCTCACCGAAAGAAGAATGGCTTCGAAAGCCATGTGGGAGGTGGACCCAGAGACTCGCTCAAAGGTCCTTTCTCTACTCTTTACACAGGAATATTGCCCATATACTTACCCTGAGTTCAGCTACTCGAAATTCAAATGACCAATTCTAACAATTGCTGTTGCGATTGCGGGGCACCGTCGCCGCAATGGGCGTCACCCAAATTTGGAGTTTTCATCTGCCTGAGCTGCGCCGGCGTACATCGAGGACTAGGTGTACATATTAGCTTTGTGCGGAGTGTTACCATGGATGCCTTCAAGGCCGCCGAGATTGAGCGGATGCGACTTGGTGGAAACAAGCAATGGAGGGAATTTTTCGAACAAGCGGAGATCAATAAACTCGCAGGTACAACGTGAGTTTTATCTAATCTCAAAGGTCTGGAGAAATAGCATTCTAGTTTTTGTCGACTGTTGACGAGAGTGGAGGCTCCAAATTATTCAATACTAACCACCTTCGTAACTTAGATGGGACGATGCTACAATCTCCGAGCGATATTCAGGAAGCGTTGGAGAAGAATGGAAAGAACGTCTCACTGCAAAGTTAGAGGGTAAAGATTATATTCCTGGCCCCAAAGTAACAACGTTACTATCCGTTGTGGATACCACAAGTCAACCCCAGACCCCGCGAAGCCGTACCGTATCCCCCGGCAATTCTCGAGCAAAAGTTGACGACAAATACTTTGCTGGCTTAGGCGCGTTAAATGCCTCTCGATCTGCAGATTTACCCCCCTCGCAAGGGGGGAAATACTCTGGCTTTGGATCACAGCCTATAGAAAAACCACGAGAGGAGTTCAAATTACCTGGCCTTGATGATTTACAGAAAGACCCCGTCGCAGCACTAGCGAGAGGATTTGGATGGTTTACTACCACTGTGGGTAAGACAGCCAAGTCGGTGAACGAGGACTTTATTCAACCGACAGCGAAATCGGTACCTTCCCTTATTACCTCATTTTTTCATCACTGACATCCCCCTTGGTGGTTGAGTCTGACCTAGCCGCACAAGCTCGCCTGGCTGCCAACCAGGTCACTAAGACTGCTCAATTTAGCGCCAAGAGCGCCGCCGAAAACTTTAATCGCTTCGTCGAAGGCAGTAACGAAAAAGATACGCAACGTAGATCTCCCCTTGATGAAAGTAAAAAGGAATTTTGGGACAGGTTCGCAGAAGTGGGCGAAGGACGGAATAGAAGCTCAAGCTCTGTCGGGACAAATGCCATTAAAAGAGCTGGAGGTGGCGGCAACCATAATGCTGGTCTTATGGCAAATAAGGATGACGATTTGTGGGATAAATGGTAACGTCTTTACGGATGGGATTGGCGAGCTGGCGCATTAATGATTAGTGTTTTAAGATGTAATATGGACTATCACGCTTTATAGAAGAGCCGACGCTTCTGCTTTTTTTGAATTAAGTAATTAGGGAAGATTGAGATACAAAGTAAAAACATATTATTAATTCTAAGCGAACACTACAATTAAATTTGAGCATTATAAAACACTCGTACTCCTAATTTAGGAAGAATTAGAATACTACAACAGTTGTGGCAGCCATTGGTTGATTTTGAACGATTATAACACATGTCTCTACGACATCACATCAATTCACAGATGGACTGTTAGACCGTTTTTGGTGATACTTTATCAGATTTATTAATTAATATATCATCATGGTCATCATTATCATCAATAATTTTAAAATAATGCGCCTCTCTACGAGGCGCTATCTTCGTCCATTGTCTTCAAAAAAGTCCACGTCATTATCAGACCATCTTGTCAGATCTTAGGGATTTAGGGAGGTGTTGGAGAAGTTTGAATTATACTAAATATGTAGGTGATCTATTCTGATGATGTGTAAAGGTAGGTCATGATCTTCTCCGAAATCTTTTTGGGGACAGTCTATATATCACAGAGGCTATCTCTTTTCAGCTCTTAACCTATCCCAGGCGAATGCCGTATTATAACATCCCTTTCTATTACTTCAAGGCTCCGGGTTGTTTCATATGTCGTGTGCCGCATTACTGAGGCATTACAAGTTGGTAATATCTCATTTCGCACACATCTACATGTACATGCAGTGTCTACGCTACGGGGGATGTGCTTCCTTTTTGTCAAGCTGACTAATAAAGTGCGCCGTTGGATATTGGTGACCCTGGTATTGCGGATGAGCTCTAAAGAGATCATCGATAGGCCGGTAACCTCTCCAACGACTCCAGGGTTTTAGAGCTCTTTGATTCATTGCTGCTGGCGATTTCCAGGTTTCTTCCTTAAGTTCTCTCATGATTTTAGCGTATAATGTCCGATGTAGGGCTCAGAGTTGAAGCTGAGTAGTTGGATATGGTTGTAGAAGGTTTAGGTATTCATTCTTTCGATACTTCAAAGCAATACCAGCAAGGTATAGATAGCGATTCTCCTTTTCAAATATTTCAAAATCTCTCGCTTTGATACGAGCTTTTTCGGCTTCAAGTGCGAGATTTATTGCTTTCTTTTTCTCCCATTCTATTCGATGACTGACTGGTTGTCGTGCTGTGAAATTGATATTGACCCACCATCTTTGAGAATATAGTTTAGTGCTTTTTTCTTCAGCGCGTTTAACTTGACCTCTTTTTGAAAGACCTCGAGCTGTTGTTCAGCGAATTTTGTTGAGAGAAACCTACTCTGTTGAAACAATCTTATTCTCTAGGAATTCCTTAAGCAATTCGTTTTTTGAAATGATCTGCGAATGCTGAGGTTTGTCTCTGAGTTTGTAGGATCTTTTTGAAATCAACATTAGTGGAAGTTTACTATCGCAACTGTTTTCGTCGTTAAATGGCATATGGAGAACCTTCATGTTGAGTGCCTTCTGGACTCTTTATCTTCTCCAATATCAAGCCTGGACGAAATGCAAAAATCCCAGCATCCCTAAATGCGTACTGTACTAGCAATTTTCTCCCTTATTCCTTGAAATTCTGCCATGAGATCAGCCTTGGTAAGAGTCACATTGCCTTTACGCATATGTGACTCAACCATTAAATTATGAGAGTAATTTAAAGGCTGGAATAGCTTAAGGTCAAGAGGTTGAAGTATATGAGATGAGTGAGGAGGCTGTGACAGGTCGGCCAAATTCATATGCACACGATGAGGCCATTTTATGAGAAATAAATTTTTGTTAACTAAATGAACTGTTGTAAAGATCCAAATCCTTATAAATGTACGTTAAGCTTCTTCTCGCTACTTCCTCGAGATGGTCAGAACCTCAGAATCAACCTAGCAAATACAAATATGACCTTGGCTATTACCGAGCCCTGATCTTGCTTGGGAGGGGCCCTGGCTTAATGATAAGAGCAAAATAGAAAAGAACAAATTTGTAGTCTTGCGCATGCATCACAAATTCGTACGAGACCGTCGCAAAGGAGTAATCTCCAGTCACCATGAGCTTTGTTCTTGGGTTTGCCCATCAAAATGTTTTGGCTATTCGAAAGAAGTTTCATCGTTAGTGTAACCCGTCTCAGTCATAGTGAACTTATTTGTCTAATCAAGAGATTCATGAAACTACTTCTGCTTGTAAATTTTCCTACTGAGAATCAGAAAATTAGGGAGGACGATGCCATCTGGGCCAATGCATTCGCTCGAAGCAATTGATTCACGATGATCTGGATCCGCAGCCAGCAGCCAGCATCTAATCTAAATCTATTTTCAATGACGAATATCCAATTTACGTTTAGCGTTCAGGAGCTTCTGAAAGTAGGTGACTTTTTTGGCCTTTTCGTGAACAGCCGTTCGCTCCACTGCTAATGTTGTATTCTTTAGGCTCTTAAACTCCTGATGTCTCGCAAGAAATTGCCTTATCAATTTACTCTTACTTCTCTTGATACTTGTATTCTCGGCTTCTGGGTCCTTTAGAGTAGATAGTTCCATTGGGAGTATATCGTTAGCTGCTTTTTGAATCATTATATGGCTCCTAGGAAATCTAAGAGATTCTTGGATTTTGATTAACTGGTATGCAGTCAATTCCCGATATCTATCGAGCTTTTTGTTCAATCTTCCATTATCAGCAACTTTTTATCATATTTTGAGCACTTGGCTTTGGAGAATTTGATAGTGCCTTCTGAGGTCATGTATGTTTACCAATTTAGTTTAGTTAAGCAATTCATCAGAAATGACCTCGAAGGGATTTGAGTGATTATGTTGATTAAGCATATGATCATTATCATATTTAATGTCGGGACGTTACGTCTGTGGATGTTTTTATTGGGTTAGTTTGGAAGGCGTTAATGTTTGGGAATTATTGTCACGTGGTTTTAAGATACGATTAGTCAGCTTTATCTCCTGTACACAAATTTCATTTGTTTGAATGGGGATAGAAGGATATATATATTTTTAACAAAAACGATCAAGTCCACTACTACAGTAGATAAGTGATCACCCCTGTTCTATCAACAGTTAAATATACGATTGACCGGACGAGAAGGCACAAAGCCATCTAAAGGAGCTCCAGTAACAATTTTCTTAACCTCGATGGTGGAAATAATGTAGGACAGAAATTTCATCCAATGAATCCTCTTCTCCCTTTCTATTCCTTTTTCAAATTCAGCATCTTCGTTGGGAGCATTTTAGGATATATTTGATCATCACTTGCGCCCATTCTCGATGATGTTTTTTGAAACACCATCAAAATAGTACGGTAAGCGAAGTATAGACAACAAGAAGACACAGCATATCAAATGTAGACAGGAACAAAGTGTTTGATGTAGATTCAATTCTAACACTGGCCTCGACTATGCTCTATTTAATGAAAAGCCACTCCCAAAGTCTTATTATTTATATCCTTGAGTGCCTCTTCCGACGCACCTTGTGGTAGGCCTTTGGGAGACTGTCTCGGCAAATCGTTTTCATCGCGCTCGAATCACCTGGAGGTAAGTAGATCATTCATACTTAGCCTGCTCATTTTCTGGAGGCGCCCCAGTATTCAGCGGAGGCGCACTAATCTCTATCGTCGTCATCTCCATTTCGGCTTGGCAGGGATTTAATAAATAGTTTGTTTCGCCCACGCATGTGTAAAGGATTGTTAGAAATGAATTAAAATAAGCAACGTTAGAGCTTGTGATGGCTAATTAATTTGACGTTCTCTTAACTTCCTTGGATGATGAGCCTCCCACGGTAGTAAAATTTCTGGATAATTTGCGCGCGATAGAAGGATTGACGTGCATGACGAGTGGGAGACAACCGAAGATATACATGCACATTTATAATTGACTTACAGAGTACCGGTACCCACTAATCAATCAGTTATTGTAATCTGTAGATGATTGATAGGGGAAACTTATCTCATGATACTGGGATAATTAATCCTAGCTGCTGCTGCTGTTGCTGCTACT
>JAATOF010005692.1:0-19523 GCA_013170925.1 Podosphaera leucotricha
CTTTGTTTAGTCCGAGTCTTTACGGATCGACAAATAGTCAAGCAAAAGATGAGCTTACGATTTCAGAAAGTTGAGTTATGTTGACTGTCTATACCGACACCGCCAGCGCTCAGGTAGCGGTGCTCTTTCCTCGGGAGACAGTATAATGTCAGAATATCTGTAAACTGTGAGAATTCATCGTAGCAACAGGAGCCAAGTTAGCCTAATCCATCACCGCCATAACGGGAGCTGGGTAAGCTCCGGAAACTCATGTGGGTGACTTTTCCTCCTTGACCAAGTGATGCGTGTTTCTGTTGGCTCTGAAGATAAACTCCAGGTTCGTAGGGGACACCACGTACAGGTAGAAACGCCGTCTACGTCCCCCATGCGAGTTCTTGTAATCGGAGCAGAAACCTGAAATTTGAGACAGTCCAAAGAATTGCATGAGTCTTGGTACACAGGTTTCCCCACCATAGAGAGAAAAGCAGTGATAGAGAAATAATCACTCCTGTATTTCAAACTCTGGTATATGTTTGAACTTACCACAAAAGAGTAGCTGGGCTTTTCAGAGACAAGACTTGTAACGCCAGAATATTGCCCTGAGTACTGCAACTACACTGTACTAAGGAGACAAAGCTACGAGGTACCACTTGCTGTGCTATTTCAGGTTCTACCCTACCCGAAAGCAAGATTTCTAAAGAGTTTGTGAAAATAATATTCAAATCTTTACGTTTCAGGTCGCCAGCTTGCGTCTATCACGCAAATAATTAACACCTGGGACTTGGCCGAAATCCCACGACACAAACTTCTCCGAATGTCAAACTTTCAAGTTAACGCCCTCATTTCTTTATTTAGTTTTCGTTGACAATACAGCTCAGCCAGCCGATCAAAAAAGACTTGAGAACCTTAATTCTTTTTGCGTTTATTAATAATCAAAGATGTCGCTGCCTTTCCCAACTCATCGAGTAGATCTTTCTGAATTTACTGACAAAATCAAGTGGAGCAAAAATTTTAATGTCATGGATCCAATAAATCATGCTGAAAAGGGTTTGAATGGTTGCATCTTGCAATCTAAACTTTGGCTTAAGAATGTTAAAAACGAACTATAGGAAGCTTTCAGAGAGATTTTTGATAGGTGGATGATAGATATTTCCTACAACCACACGGTGTTTATTTTCCAAGAAACGGAGATAGAGAATACATAACAGAAAACTTATACAAAGTAGTCAGAATGAAAAATATCACCAATGAACTAATGAAGAGGTTGAGGAGTACATGAAAACAAAAGAAGATTTATTCACCAAAATTCAATCCAGAAACAAAGTCGATGTCGAAACTTTATTCTACCCAGAGCTCAAAAACTAGAAACTTTTTATCTTGATATAGATCTTTCCTAGTCAAAAAGAGAAGCCAATCAGCTACCGATAGGCTCTAATCAGTCAATTTCATCTAATCAACTATCTTCGGACATAAATATTTCCCCCTTTTCGCAACCAAGATCTCGAGATCCTACTTGACGCTTATACTTCTCAAATACCACTCAAGAGCCCTATACTATCTCCGCTACTAGTGACAGCTACTGAGTTGCTTACTGACTTGGGCAAAATTTTATCCAGATGGTTTCAAGACAATGTACTCAGCTCAAAGCTGCTGATGTTCCATGACTGTTGTCAAAAATTTGGACAAGAAACTGAATATTATCGTAACGCTTATTTATTCAAGCTTAAAGATCGTGCCAGCAACTTTTACCATTACCGATTATTTGGTCACAACTATGACTCTACAATAAATTTAATTGGAAATATCCTTGAAACTGAAGACAATAAGCAGTTTTATATGTCAGAATGAAGGGAAGTGATTGGTTTAAGAGTAGGTCATGATGTCTAAGATAAAGATATTGAGAGACTAAATAAGTATCGCTATTGATTTTTTTCAAATTATAGCATGGTCGGTCTCCTGGACGCTTCAAATTATTTTTTTAGGATGATAATTGTTTCAATTTCGCAGTTGTAGTAGATGAAGCGTGGGTCACTACAGATACTGTGACTACCTTTCAAACTGCAAGTTTTCTAAAAGACATACCTGCTAAAACAAAAGAACACCTTACGAATTTGCTAGATTGATGCACATCTAGGACCTCCCGACTACATTGTTCATGATGCTGCAACAAATTTTTAATCCGAGGATCCAAGGAGTTAAGGCAAAATGCAACGACAATGGCAAATGATATCAAAGAGGTGCCTGTTGAACACGCAATAGCGTAGACAGGTTCAGGCGCTATTATGTGCTATTATGTGCTATTACGTCGCGCTTTTGAGATCATATAGGATGAACTCCAGGGTGACGGAGCCTCAGATGTGATCTTAAAAATGGAAGTCAAACCTGTCAATGATTTTGCTGGTACGGATAGTATTTCTCAACTTTGCTAGTTTTTGGCTCTTACCCGAAAACGAAAGTTGACTCACCTCCTTCGCCTTCCATTAGGAATAGAGCTAAAATCATTTATAAAGCTACGAAGAAACTGCAACATATACACGTCGAACGTCAAGTTAAAGATGCTATTGCAACAAGAAATGTTCCAAACACAGAGCCGATTCTCGATTTTCCCCTCCAGTTAGACGTGCGCGTATAGCGTGAAAAAGAGGGCTGAACCGGTCTATTCAAGTCAATGTAGACTATCCTCTATATTGAATACTGCATATGATGAATTCAGGCTATAAAAATAGATTCTGTGGATTATTTTGGGTGTAAGAAAATATTCTACCTACCACGATGATTTTGAAGCGAGCTCGTCATAGCAGAATATCACGAAATTTATTGTGAAATATAACCGATCAATTTAAGTATTACTAGCCTATGACCTGAGACAGTGGTCACAGCAGGGTACATAGCAAATAGAACTCCAATTCAACAATGGGGATGGAAAACCCCTTGAAAGTCGTCTATGAAGTCAAGTTAAACCAAGTTACGCGCATCTTCATGTTCCTAGTTGTAGAGCACACTGGTATGTGCTAATTATACACCACAGTCTATATATAACTCATGGCATACTTAGCTCGTTCGGTTCCTCTTGCAACGGTCTGAGGACACATTGCGTTTATACGTACATGCATTTCGATTCTTATCTTCATTGCTATTTGATTTACACAGTATTTTTAAGAGCAAGCAACTTGGTTTATCATAGAATGCCTTCATATAATCCCATATTCTCATCTCAGGATAATACACTACTTCTTAAGAGGTGGAAAGAAATCACAAACGATTAAAAGATAGCCTTGAGATTGTATGTGAAAAATGAGGTACCTTTTCCGACACATAAAAACTGCGTACGGTAGTTTGATCAGAAATATGATCTCACAAAGTACCGTTTCGGATATCTTTGTATAAGATTGAAAGTGGTTAGCAACAGTTTGCTAGAAATGTATGGTCACTCATCACGAGATGACCCGAGTGGGGAGTTAAGAGTCTGTTAATCATAAGTTCTAAAGTTAGCAATCACTTCAACTTAGAAACAGATTATAAATAAAAATGAAGTACCATCTTCATTTTGATTATTATAATTCCAAAAATAGATATTTATGTTTCCTGAGGAATGATGTTGCCTGAAGTAGAGTATGCATACCCGGGAAGTTATGATAATAGGGAGCTCAGGCTATGAAGATCAAAGCTCTCGGTCTGAAGGGCTCCATCAGAGAGGATTGTCAACATTACATGTAGGAAATTTTTGGGAAGACATGCACTTTTAAAATGCTTGGAAGACCTGCAAACTTCCGCTCCACTGTTGTGAAACGATGTTACTGGAATTTAATGAAGATGACGGTTGTAAGCTCGAGTAGATCAAAAATAGTAGTCCACACAGATGTCAATCGATCTGAATCGAAAACAAGACTTACAACACGTTGAAGACCGCCAAGGAAGCTCCAGGAAACACCCGAATCCTTGATGACGAACCACAAATCAAAAGCACTTCCTCTTCGAATCGGGTAGACAAACAACCCAACATTCATAGGTATTTTTAAAAAAACAAGGGAAGGGAAAGCCGACCTTGAGCTCTTCTCTATGATACAATATCTCTCATGAAAGATAGGGATCGACCAGCTCCTTAGGTTAAAGGAAATATAGCAGTACTACGAGGTGCTTTCGTATACCCAGACTAAGATGAGGAAAATATGGATTAGATGCGAAAAGAAACGCATTTGAGTCAAAAGAAGTATGGGTTTTGCAATATTTTTTTATCCTTCATTACAGCATCACGAAATTTGAAAAAAGAACGTCTTAAATTGACTCTGATGGAATCCCTACTCAATTCAAGGCATGGCTGTGTCTAAAAAGCGAGGTACAAGGTACTTGGCAGCCGATCATTTTGGGCGATGATGGCAATTACTACTGCTCACGACCTCAAGATAAGATATTTTGATATAGTGAACGATTTTGTGAGTGCATCTATTAGGTGATCTACTGCATCAAGATATTGAGGTCCAGATTTTGAGAATTTTGTCAGCATTGACACTGCTCTAGCTATATCCGCTCTCGGCATTACTGCCGTAAAGTTGTCAATTTCAACCTTTCGCTGATAGCCTCTTATTTGAGATTTACTAGCTGTTCAATCGTAGGGGTTTAACGATGTTGGAGGAAGATTTGAAGGAGGTTTTATGATTGGAGGTTAAGGGTAGATTTCAATGATTCAAAATATTGTCGTCGATCTATCTCTCAGAATTTGAATTCCCAAACGATAGCAGTCATTTGATCTTTTCCGACTCTCAAACATCTGAGATGGATCTTCCACAAATCTATCTACGCTGTGAGGACCGTGTTGATGAACAGTAATCATAGAGTCGCCAACGTAGAAGAATAATGTTACCAAGTGTAAACATAAATTGACTCCTGGTACTTGACAAAGCTCATAATTCAGTAAAAAAGAAACCAACTCATCATACCAGTATAATGGTGAAATTTTGAAACTATATAATGCTTTTCGTAACTTGCATACGGCTTTTCTTCTATTGAAATCTTTTTCAATTTTTTTTGGTGTGATTACAACAGTAGACTTCTCTATTAAAAAGATCGTATATCAACTTCTACTCCATCGATATGCTATGACGGATGAGTCCGATTACAGAATCCCATTCAGTGATGTTGATGAATGGACTCACAAAGAGATCATCTCCCCGTAAAACCATTGGGCATGGAAAGCAACGAAGCGCAACTTCAAGAGCACACTACAAAATCACATCGATCAACGGATTCTTAATTCGTTTCCGCAGACTTCCGGATGTATTTTATAAATTCTGAGGGGGTGTGTATGACTTTATCAAAGTTAGTACGTAAAGTTCGATCGGGACGTCAATGAATATCCTAAAGCTTCTATGTGGTATTTCAGGCACTGAGGTTCACAGGGTGTGCGATTTACAGGACGTATCTCAAGGACACGTTGCTCATGACTATGGCGACCTAGAATTAAGGTTTCGTGAAAACAACAAAAAAGTGACCCTTTGGAATAGTAGATATTCAGAGCGGATGTGAAGTTGTCAGTGATTAAGACGATGAGCTCTTCATAGCTAGAGTTTAGCAAAGCCGAAAGAGAATGTGACCCTCCAAGCTACATTAATTTTATTAGCTGTCTTGATTAAATGTAATTGACCAACTTTCAAGCGATTAAAAAGGCCACGGGTCAATTGAAAAGAGCAATGGGGTTGGCCTCGAGCGCTGCGCAAGAAATCGAGGCACAACGGGATGTAAATATATCTGTTGAAGAAATATGCTTTAGTCGTCAAATATCTAGATATATCTAGTAACAAGTACATTCGGTGCAATCTTACAAATGACTGAATTATTGTTTGTTTTTGTGTGGTGCTAGTGATCTATTCGAGGTGGCATCTTCTGAGTATGCTAGCTTAGTGCGGCTATATTGTGATATCCTCTTATTGCAGTTGACAGACCTACTCTAATTGACTCCTCCAATCCAACGCGTCAAGCATGTGAATAATAACCAGAGGCCGGAATGATATATATATGACTATGAGAGATTTTTAACCTCCTATTCAAGAGTAGAGCTTTTGTTCTCGCGGCTAAGTTTTATCTACCGGAATGATAGGTAAACTTAGATGACTATTCTTTCACTCTTTAATTTTCTAATTGATTTAAACTGCAACTTAAGAATTGAGAGAAAATAAACAAAGTAGGTGAGTAACTGTCATGTATGTGGCGTAAATCGTATCTTCTCATAGTCTTTTGAAAATTAAAGCGCTGGCAACACTAAGTTGAAATAATATTGTATAGAACACTTCCAACTAGAAGTGGCGAAGAAAAACTGTAATCGTTAGATAATCTCACACTATCAATGTCACAAGAGCTTCTCACACATGGGTGTATAAGAAAATTTGTGTCTTTGCGACTAGTTCCAAGGAATCCAAAAAGATAAGAACTCATAAGGATATCGAAAGTGTTCTATCTCTATTAACTGAGCCATAAGTGGGCAGGGATGAGAAACATATATACTAAATTCATTCTAAGTTTATCTCTCTCTTTAGATTGAAGCGCGGGGAAATATAATAATGCCTCAAGACACCCACCGGTTCTTTTGATTACCCCATTCAAAAATATCTTTAGTCAAGGTGTATCTGGACTAAAATATTTTACACAAGGGAAAAAGATTACGCATAAGCTGCAGCATCTCTGTTCTTGTTCAGAGCATCTAGTTCTGATCTCACAAGATGCTCAAATTCCTCCTCGAGTTCAGTGGCGCACGCTAGGCGGAATAAGCTCTTCAAACTGGTGCTGATGTGTAATTTTACAGCATTTCTGATATCCGGTCTTAAACAAGTAGGCTGAGAGAGCTCACCAAATGTACTCTTGCGTTGGAGACTAATGTTACTACCGCGCCGCGATTGTTGAAATGGCAGGGTGGTGTGGGGTATCAACGAGTCAGCCATAGCGAGAGTATGACTTTCGTCGCTCTTATACGTTCTGCAGAGATCGCCGAGCCGAGAGAGTTGAGACCGATTAGAGGAATTTGTCGAGAAGAGAGTGTCCTCGGTAATACCGAACACATGCGCTTCGGTTGGGTCATCTTTGTCTAGTGCTGGTTGGATCGCAGCATACCGTGCATAATACGCCTCATCTTGGATGGGCGATTCAGGTGGTGTACTTTTCTGCGAACCAACAACGGCCTGAGCGGTGGATGTCTGAGGTGATAATTGTTCATATTGGGCCCAGTATATATCTTCGTCCGATTCGGGCTGCACCTCGACGGCTTGCGTAACTAGTACCTTACTCAAATTAACGTCCTCACGATCCTGAACTAGACGAAATAACTCCTCTGCGGAAGTCAAGCTTTGAGTGCCCCATGCTAGGTGCTCAGGCTTGTAAGGTTCTAGCTCTCCGATGCGCCATCCGTTGCTGCTGCCAATTCCTGCCGCGTCATTGGTGCACCAAACCAACTTTACTACAAGATTGAACGTTTGCAGAACAACTAAAGCCTGGAGGGTTTCTGCATCAATACGTTTGAACTGGACTTGGCTCTCATTCTCCCAGTCCAGTTCGACCTGTCCAGATGCTGGATGTGGATCTAATTGTGAAGTTGAAACGCTGGCTTTAAGTTTCACAACGCTATCTTCGTTATAGCAGAGAAGAGAGATCCATGGATCAGAAGATAAAGATGATAATATTTGAATTCGTTGCCGTAAGATAGGGGAAAAAAAAGGGAGGAGAGATGTCGGTGGCTCTGATGATATTGCAGCAGCTGGCAAGGAGGCCAGAAGCGGAATTAGCAGTTCTTGGAGGCAGGGAGGTAAGACTGACATGTTTCTATCTATATGTTACAGCGTTTTACCATTTGACCTGTCGAATTTTTCAGGGGAAATGTAGTATCGAGTGGGAAATAAATGACAGGGGTCTTGAATTCTATGATTATTAATCTATTTGGGTTTTTTATTTTTCCTTATCCGATGGCGGAAATTCTGTACATGCACTTGTAATCGCGGGGTTTGCTTATCCCCCGCTCCTCCGAAGAAGCGACCTGGCATTCTCAGGCCGCGCTCATCTTATGAGTGGGACACAGCAAGATTCCCAACTTTTTGCATCAAAACTCAACAAAACTCACCATTCAAATATTGGAGATACAAAACATAATCTAATTCTTCGAAATTTTCGACATCTGAATCTACCTATTGCAAAATTTTGAAGAATTTGACAATGTTGTGTATCTCCAATAGTAATATTTGAATGGTGGGTTCTGGTAAGTTTTGACGCAAAAAGTTGGGAATCTTGCTGTGTCCCACTCATAAGATGAGCGCGGCCTGAGAATGCCAGGTCGCTTCTTCGGAGGAGCGGGGGATAAGCAAACCCCCGCGATTAACCGAGGGAAAAGCGAGAAAAACTTTTTGTTCATCAAACACTCCTTCGTCATCTTACGGGCTAAGAACACCGCGAGACGTATGGCTTGAGTGTCTGGCAGGATTTGGTCCCATCATATGTTTACTCCAAGTCGAACTAAAGAATTGTTCGCCTATTGTGGAGACGATTATCATCTCGTCATTTAAGGTCGGATGGCTCAGCGGTAAATCTTGCCATAAAGTCCTGGACCGATACAGGTCGTAAAAGAAAGAAAAAAAACTTATATCTCCCAAACGGATAGGTCGTCTTTGAATTTAATGTATTTTTTACTACTCTGGCGTCTGCTAAGTAATTTGTGTGCCTTAGAAAGAATTAGAGTCTCTCTGAGTCGCAGCGTAGATGATGAAAGATAACATTATAGACATAGTACGCTTGTAAATGATGTCATAAACCGTCGCAGAGACTCTGTTTCTTCCAGAGGTTCATAAATCACTCAGAAAACACCAGAAGACTAAAAAATACGTCAAGTTCATAGATCACCTCTCTATCTAGAAGATATGAGAAATCACTCGTAGAGCACTCAAATTTATCAAAGTACATGTACATGTATCGAAATATGAGCTTTTGAAGATACTTTTAACCCTGAGATAAAAATACTTTGATGAGAAGGTTTACCGGTTAGCTACTGCATAACAGAAAATCAAGTCATAAGAGGCATAGGTTGGATCTCGTGTGAGATTTTGGCGACAGATAAATAGTCTGGAGATTTATTTTCTTCATTTGATATTTTGACCTTTCAAGGAATATAATTGACCTGTTTTTAGCCCGAGAATTGTGTGTTTACTAGTATGTGTCAGAGGTATCAAACGCATCCTAAGCGATAATATACATGTACTTGGAAGATCTTTAAAGCTGCAATACAGTAAAATTGGTAAGAGGGCTTACAATTGAGGTTTTTGACAGGAAGCGTGATCATTTCATTTCGAATCGTTTCAAATCATCTGGTATGCATCCACTCAAATCCATATCTACTGTCAGTAGTCATGGGTTTAAGTCGCTTCGACATTTTCCTAAGAGAAAGCGTTAGTCGACAGAAGCGTGCGGAATACGACTGAATTATTTTTTTGAAAAAAAAATACAACAGTAAATTATGGCAAGAGAATGAAATTATGTTCCGGAAATTCTCTATTCCATGAGAATTAATGGTTCAGATACCGAGAGTATTTGCAATTCCATTAGAGATGATTATACTCCGCATTGCAAGAGCTTTCTATTCATATATCTATAAGCTTCATTATCATGTAGTCCGTGTACATCATTTCTTCCTCGGACTATCGGAGCTCTTTCTTTAGTGAGCTGCGATATATTTTACACCAAACTCGACTAGAGTGGCATTTCGGACCAAAATATAGATTTATAGCAAAAAAACTTTTGTCCTTGAAATCTCCAGAGACCGTAAGATATGAAACGTGCAACATTTCATGAGCTCAGAGCAAGACAGGCGTCAACCGCAAGACCAACCCTGTGAAGAGTGAGCTTGATAAAGTTTTTATTTATTGGAGTATTTTACCTTCCTTTTTTTTGAGTCACAACATCATCAATAATTTCTCTATCAAGGTCAGGAAACATGCTAGCTAAGGTTTCCACTATATTAGAGTGCTCAACTCGTTCAATATGATGTGCCATTGCAGCCTCAGCACTAGCTTGCATCGCTGCTGCATTCTCCAAACCTGTATTATGATTAGGTCCAATACTTTGTTTGATTGTCGCATCAGGCATGTTTCTAGAACCTGGAGTGTTTATCGAAGGCTGAGACGGCCGTCTCGTGCCACCTATTTCAGATGTTTTTGAAGGACTAGGTGATGCCTCGTCTGAAAAGATCCGCCCGATTGAAGATAAAGGGCGTTGAATAGTACGTAAAATACCACTCATAGCAGCCTTTTCGTCGGGTACATTGATTGACTCATGCTCATTTGGTGAATTTTGGTTGGAGAGTGGTGCTAATTCACTATCATTCAAACGACGAGAAGTCATCTCAGCCTGCTGCGAGGCTTCTTGAATTAGAGGTTGAGGGTCATAAATTTGGGCCACATGCTTTTCAGCAATTGCGGAAACAGCTGCTTCTACACTCTTTTCAAATTCCTCGTCAGATACTGTCAAAGTTGTGCGATCCAAATTTTCTATAAACTGTACCGCACCGAGCTATAAATTGTTAGATACCGATATGTTAATGTTTTGGGGAAAAGCTACCAAAGACGATAGATAATACCCAGCTTCTCCGGCTAGCTTCTCTTGATTCCTAAATCGTAAAATATATTGTACGTTAGACACCAAATGTTCTGGATTTGCCCGTAGTATAACATATATGAGTAATGGCATGAAGGAATCTGCGGAAGAGTCCGATTTGGAGTGTTTGAGAAACCCTAACTCTATTAAGCAAGAGATTAATGTGAGCGTGAGTACATCATACCAAAAATGACCTTGCAACAATTCAGTACGCAAATAATTTTATCCCGCGGTGCTCGGTATGTTTTAATTTTGAGAAGTTCTATGTCTCGAAATTAGAGTCGACACTAAAGTCTAATAGCCGCGCTTCTATTTCTAATGGCTTACCTTGCTGAGCAAGTACTAAAAATCGTTTCCCGCTTTCCGCGATAGGCGGAATATCTAGATGCTCCTCTCTGACCCATCCATAAATTCTCACTTTTTGGGCAAGTATTTCATCCCGTTCAACGTCTTCTTGATGCTGACCCTTGCGTCCTGGACCCATCAAACGTTCTACACCTTTTCGTTTAGGCCTAGTTCCTGGAATAGGTTGTGGAGATGGGATGGCAGGTGAAAAAGTTTGAGTGTATAGCCTATTCATCACAAGCTTTTCCATGCCTTCGCGAGCATTCTCAAATTCAGCGTCTGAAACTTGAGACCAAACGTCACAGAGGGCCATCTTTTTGGTAATAAAAGCCAGGAAATCACTGATTATTTTAACCTGTTCATGTACCATCCATTGCTTTTTTCCAAATTCCTGTAAGAAAGACCGCAGGAATTTGGCCACAGGGTCGGCTGTTTTATGCCTCAGTTGCTCTAGGAAGCGATGGAAATCAAATGGTAGATCAGGTTCTGGTTCAGGTTCTGGGGGAGGTGGCCGATGCATTGTTTGTGCTACTGGAGTTTCTAAAGCGACATGTCGCTCATCATATGGGCATGATTGCAGAAGGTTGCTAACTGGCTCGGACTTTGGAGGCACTGCGGGTCTGACATCGGCTAATGTGCTTAGTGGCGAACTTGAGATTTTTAGTTCTTGTACGCCTTGTGTATTTGAATTTAGAGGCTCCAAGCTAGATTTTCTTGGTGGGTGCTGAATAGAACCCCCGACTAGTGTCCCGGCAACTTCTAGCCTCGGTGACATCACTTCTTCGTGTCCGGGTCCATTTCCCTCTTCACTGAATTGTTCCATGATGCTTTGTATTTCCGAATTGGAATCTACTTCTCGTTCATCTTCACTTATCGAAGTCTTTTCATCAAATCCTGAGTCGGATCTTGTGGGGGACCTAACGGTATCATCGCAGGAGCGTTGTAACGGTGAATCATTCTTTACCGAATAAGATAAAAGTGGTAAAGTTTTCTGCGTCTTAAGGTTGTTGGCCTGACAGTTCTGAGTACTAGGAGACGACTGGTCACTACTGAGATTTGTATTTTCTGAGTGTGAGCTTGATTTGCTTGGTAAAATATCACCCGCCTTGATGGCAGTTGCTCGTGTATCACTAAATCCTCTTAATTTAAGTCCATCTAGAGGCTCTGGATCAACAGTAATATGGCCGGATTGCGTGGGACTTAAGGGTAAAGGTCTAGAGCTTCTCTTCTCTTCTGTGGGCTCATTTTGTGCATGAAAGACTCCTTCGATAGAATTGTCGTGAATCTCCTTAGAAGGTTTTCTAACCTGTCCAGGAGAAGACATTCCCTTTTTGATGGGAATGACCTTGGTCGATGGCAGGGGTTATTCTATATGATGTGTTCAGGATACGTAGGTAATGATTATGTGACAGGGCTTGAGTGAGTGTTCAAGCTCCACAAACGTAATCAAGAAACCATCTGAAAATTCGGTAACATTCTACCTAAGGAAGTAGTTCTGTCTTACCTAGACATTATATGCTTGTAAGTCTGTTGTTGGGGAGCAATTGAATTCGTTCGATACAGGTGCCTTGCGGAAGCGAAACATGTTGTGCCCCGACTCATGCTGTTGTCGAGCTCTATCAAGGAAATACAATTTCCAACGTACTTAGTTTGGGCTATGTGTGGAATCCATGTGTCAATTTCTCATAAACCATTAAAGCCCAATGATAAATTATTTAAACTTCTTTTAAACAGAGGGCCCGACTATGTGGGCCACGAGGAAGTCCAAATCGAAACAAGCAAAAAGAGCCGACACTATCTCTCCTTAACTTCGACAGTTTTGTCCATGCGAGGTGATCAAATTTGTCACCAGCCATTTTCAGAAGCTTCCAATGGATCGATGCTCTGCTGGAACGGAGAGGCATGGATGGTTGGTCAGGAGCGTGTGTCAGGGAATGATGGAAAGGCAATCTTTGATTTATTAACCTGCGCAAGCTCTGATCAATGTAATTCTCAAGCAACATCCAACATACTGGAAGTGCTACGAAGTATCTCTGGGCCTTTCGCATTCGTATTTCTGGATAGGGCTCATAACCAACTGTACTTTGGCCGCGATTGTCTCGGCCGACGTTCACTTCTTCACAGGAAGGGATGTGACGATATCTTATTGGAGCTTTGCAGCATCTCTGATCCTTATCAAGGACTTTGGCGAGAAGTAGAAGCTGACGGAATCTATCAACTTTCAATCTCAGAGGATCTCGATGCATCATCGCGTTCAGTATTTAATACATTCATGCCACATACTTGTCTCCGCAAACATACTTGGGAACGCCATGATTTGTGCTTGTCTGTATGCTCTTCTCCATCCGCTCAAAAAAGATCATTTACTAACCTTTCCTCCCAGAGCCCATTTCTAGGTACTTTCAATTCAGTTATTCCAGTCGAGCATCAGGCATTGAATCTCCAATCTGAATCTGTGAAATGTCTACAATACTTACTTCATGAATCCCTAAAGCTTAGGATAACATCAATTCCAGCAAATAGTCAGAATATGAAAGATCCCAGCGTTCGTGTCGCGGTGTTATTCTCAGGTGGATTGGATTGTACCATTCTAGCTCGTATAGCTCATCAAATTTTACCGCTTGATCAAGATATAGACTTGTTGAATGTTGCTTTCGAGAATCCTCGAGTTATTCGAGCTGCAAAGATTAAAAATACACTCGATGATAACCTAGATGTCAATGATGATAATGATAGTTCATCGTTTAGGTCTAGTGATCATTTTACACAGTCCTTCTATGAAAATTGCCCTGATCGAGTGACGGGGAGACGATCGTTGTCTGAGCTACAGAATGTTTGTCCTGGAAGAACATGGCGCTTTGTCACTGTATGTTTACAGGATAAATATGAATCAAGCCAGTCTACTAACAATTCTAGATCAACATTCCATACTCGGAAACAGCCGCACACAGGCAAACTATCATTAATCTAATTCATCCTCACGACACAGAAATGGATTTTTCTATAGCGTGTGCATTGTACTTCGCCGCGCGCGGCAGTGGAATAGCGTCGCTTGAGCCTAATCTGAGTCTTTCAGCATATTCAACACCCGCTCGAGTTCTTCTCTCCGGCTTAGGTGCCGATGAGCTGTTTGGAGGGTATACACGGCACTCAACAGCATTTAGAAGATCAGGATTTTCAGGGCTACTTCAAGAAATGAAACTAGATATTGACAGGCTTGGGAAACGAAATCTTGGTCGAGACGATCGGATCATTTCACATTGGGGTAAAGAAGCTCGATTTCCATTTCTTGATGAAGCACTGGTTAAGTGGGCTGTCGAAACGCCAATAACGCAAAAGTGTGGGTTTACCTCCCTTCAAAGTAAAGAATTTTTAGACCCCAATTTAGACCCCGAAAAAAAGATTTTACGCCTGCTTGCGTATAAATTAGGGATGAAATCTGTGTCCACGGAGAAAAAGCGAGCGGTAAGTGCAGTTTTTCCCTCTACCTTTTCCAACTAAGAGTTTCAGATTCAGTTCGGTGCTAGAACAGCCAAAATGCTAGTTGGCAAAGTAAAAGGAACGACTCGCCTTGAGTAAAATCCCTTCTAGCAGATGATTTTGGCAATGATGAAAATTTCAGATACTGCTGAGTTGAGTGAGAAGCCTAAGCTGTTTCGGAAATTTTTGTGCGTTTCTGCAGGAGCAGTAACCCAAAGACTGATGACTTAGCTATGTCTATTTGCACACAATTATGAAGTCGTAAAGGCAAGTCTGAGCCACAAACTATTCTGCCTCGTGTAAAAAAGAAATTCGTTCTCTTAAAGCTATCATATATTCCTTGAAAGAACCAGAATTCTGAAAGAAAATTGAATCTTCCACATCGGCTGCCAACCATGTTTAAGGTTCAATTCATATTCAAATGGTAAGTAGATTTTGTCTTCTTTTTGTAATAGCTGGGCAATAAAATTTTCACACAATAAACCTAATGTGTAAGTTCTAAATTATGAGGAGCTTTTGACGTGTCATAAAGTTATACTCGTCGCTGCTATAACCAAGACTGAACTCTCATATCACTTTTACAAGTTGTTTAAACACCATCACAAGGACAATCTCGAAGCTGCCTAAAAAGTACATTACTTGCCTGTTTTCAAATGGTTTGAAGTCATCCAAAAATAATCAAGGAGCTTAACTTCTCTTTCTTCACACTCTTATTTTTTTCTCCATTTACATCCGACATGGTATGATTCCTATCCAAAAGTCATAAACTAAAGAGATTATTAATTAGATTTAGCCGAAAAATCTCGAATTTAGAGCCACGAAGATAAAATTACGAAGACAGCAATTAAAAAAATGCAGCTAGCAAAAAAATCCGTTACGGGTTCTTGCTGATGATAAAGCTCTTTGTTTTTTAACAATATCTATTTCTCTCTTTCCTCTGGGTGTCCTACCTACTTGCTCCAAAATAACTGCAAGGGAGATAGATGATAAACAATATGGTACAAGTAGCATCTCAATCAACTACAAGAGGTCCCCATTATGCAAGGTTAAGAGACCTCTATGCAGGTACGTGTACAAGCCCAAATCTCCAACAAGTTTCCTGGATGGTAAGATAGTTCACCATGATGTATTCAGTTTCACCACTCGCGTACGAACCAGAATTGAAGGAGAGAAAAATGGATCGTGGTCGGCCCAAAATGTAGCTACTTAAGAGGTGTTGCCGAAACGCGGCACATAAACGATTTTTCACCTGTTACTAGAGCAAGCTTCAGGACCAATCTCGGATTTTGGTGTACCACATTTGACACATTTGAGTACCGCTTCAGAGATTATCCTTCAGTGGCTTTATACAGAACGGAAAATGTTATTTTTCTCAGCAAAATTGCTGGCACGCTCACCTCAGAATATGCTCAAGAACTCACGGCCGACAAGCACATTGAGACTCCACTGTGATTAGCATCGCCCTAACCAAGAACTTCAAAAACTCTCATATATTTGATCACTAAATTCACATACTACAAGAAAACTTGGTTTGATAAAGTAACCGATGTGCATTCACCCTAAAATATCGAGATTTTACTCACCTTTGTCATAAAGCTATAGCTGTTAGGAATAATTTAGCCTTAGGCCAGATATAGTCATTTTCATCGAATCTCTTAGAGCTTCACGGAACTAGAGCGAATATATCTGATGAAAACATCCAGAGCCTGAGAGAAGATACTAATATGTGTATAAGTATTACGCGGTCTATGTGTATAAATTCTTTTAGTCAACGTAATATAAACCTAGTTTAGGTGACTTTCTTGTGTTTTTACAATGTTGTCAATCCCATCGTTTACGCCAATCTCGATTAGCCGAAGAATACAGATTACAAAAAAGAAAGGTGGGAATATGAAAAAATTGGCTCAAGTAGGTAAGCAAATCTTTGGAATGCAGACTCAGCATCAATATCAATCTGTGGTTAAAAAAGGTTAGGCAACCCGCTCAGATAGGAAATTTAATTCGACTCTTAATTATCCTGTCAGTTAAAAGTTCACGTTAAGATGATACGCTATCTATTGGATGTGTCAAGAATGGAAGCAAAGCTATTGTAGTGTTAGTCAGGAATTAGTAGCAGTGATGGCTGTAATTGCTCCAACGTCCCTTAGCCCGTCTGGCCACCCCACAAATACCCTGCCACCTCGATTACTTGAGTAATTAAAAACTTCATAACTCAAACATCATTCAACGAATTGCCCTAAAATTTCGTGGGAATATTATTTCGGTCATAATACCTCAGTGTTCAGAAAATAAATTTCAATAGGCTCTTCAAGCTATCATCTTAAAGGGCCAAAATGTTAAAAATAACTTTATCTGAATGGGGTATACCTCGATCAACACTTCAGACTCGTACTAAAGGTGTTGAGGTTCGTAGTGCGGTATCTTCTGATGGTTAGAAACTCTCACCGACCCAGGAAGCAATTTGGTTGAATGGATTCGAATTCAAGGCAATCTAGGCCTGCTACCAACTTATAATTAATTGAAGGACATGGCCATATTGATTCTACGAGTTGGCAGCAGCTTCTTGCCGCACGGGTAAAACTGGGTTCAGTCTTTTATTAAGAGGGATCGATCAATTAAGGTTCAGAGAAGCAGGGCAATTGATTCTTAACGTATCGGTATCAATAGTGCCTTACAATATATTATTAGACAACGGTTTGATAAGCTCGTTGAATCCAAAATTACGGAAATTAAACCCTGCAATCGATATAATACGGACGAGACGGGAATTTTAGAAGATAGGGGATCAAACGGACTAGTCCTAGGATTATTAGAGAGCCGCTCAATTTTAAGGAAGCAGCCTGGTTCGCGTGCTTGGACATCCATCATTGAGTGTATCTAAGCATCCGGTAAGGCGCTTCCACCGCTCGTGATATACAAGGGTAAGTCCACTGCTGTTGAATGGTTGAAGGAGGTCTTCTTACCTTTGACAACACCGAAGGCCCCTCAGGAAAAGAGATTACTCATTCTGGATGGTCATGGAAGCCATGATACTACTGATTTTATGTGAATAACGTCAACTTGCTTTTCCTACCTACTCACATATCTCACGTCCTCCAGCCCCTTGATTATTTGGTTAAAACTGTGGAGAGAGCTCAGAGCATTTACGGAATGAGATACCGGTATAGTTGTAGGCAAGAGGAATTTCACTACATGGTACAGTAAGGCATGCCAGTCAGAGTTAACTAGCAGTAATATCATCAGTGGATGGAAGTGGGCGGGGCTTTGGCCTATTAGCGTCGCAAAACCACTCATGAGCCCTTTGATGCTCCACAACAAAACTATGCCCTCGCAACCTACTAGTAAGAGACCCGGGTGATATTTTGAATTTGATTTCAATTAACCCGATTTGGCGCCTTAGTGGCCCACGCAGGTGTTTATCGAACTTTCACCTACCTGGTAGAATTCTTTATTTTTGTGTTTTCCTTGAGGAAGTGCGATCACGTTGTTTTGCACAGTGTGGATTTCCCTCGTGTTAATCACCTCCCCAGCCAACCGGAACTGCTCTAGCCACTTCTGGTCTAAGATCCACTGCGTTAGTCTTCTTAAATCCTCTGTGTACATGTACATGTAGTTCATTATCGCTTCAAATGAGACCCGGGTGATATTGCAAATATTATCAATGAAACGAATGAATCTTAAAATCTTAAATGTCAAATATTTAATTTGTAGATTGTGATAATTGTGCAGAAAATCTGGTTGAAGTCTAGGAGTGGTTGAAATGACAGGGATTTTGTTGGGTGGCCATTGGGGGGAGGGACGTTAATAGAAAGGTAAGTATCTTAGAAAATGTCAATACCCACGTAGCCACTTCTACACCTTTCAATACGGTTTTCTTGGTGGTCACATTATCCCTGGAGGTATTTCTTACAACTCTATCGATATAAATGAAAATGATCATCAAAACAATCAAGAAATAGAACATTATCTTAATGAGGAAGTTTATCTTCAGGAAATAGATGGTTCCTGGGATCGAGAGTGTAACTCAGTGAAAATCGGCCAGAAGATACGGAATGGACAAATCCAGCTTACAGTTATCATCCCGCTAACTTTCATAAGCCTGGTGTTGCTACACCAATATACCAATCGGCGCAACAACTTGAAACTCAAACCTAGTGATCGTGATTATGGAGTTTTTACAGCTTCATTCCATTATCTTCCCGCAATAAATTGCACCATCATATTCGATTCTTACACTCTATAGCTCTAACAAGAGCAACCGAGCTACTCGTACTTTTACCAGCAAGCTCCTCTTTACATGTGTCTCCAAAGTCTGCTACTATGCAACTACCTCTTGAAGTTCTCATCTCAAAAGATCCAGAAAATCTATTACCTTCTGGATACAGGTTTCGAAGCTATCGATATGCTCATGTTCAAGTAATACTTCATAATTATGCCAACGCCCCTACGCGGGTCTGTCTTAATTCGAGGTGCAAACTGACTTTGGTAGATAGAAATTTATCACTCCAATCGTGTCCAATGATCATGCCAAGAGCTATGACTGTAAGGGACATCGAAACGCGTGCGCATGATGCTTCTTATTTCCCAAAATTAGAGACATTCTTCCCAAATCGCAAAGGTGACACTGGTCACATAAGGAAAGGACTTTATGTCGTCGGTAGTCTCCATGCTAATATTCTTCTCAGAGTCGATACAATGCCACCAAAACACTGGTGCGTAGATTTTGATTTTGGTTCCGAAACTTTATCGCTGCCTCACTGAGCAAGTATCCAATTCTCATTCTTCACACGATCTTAAATGTCACAACCGCGCGCAGCTCAAAACATTCAAAAATATAACGGCTAACAATGCTTGCACATTCACGCTCGCTGGTACCAATATCAGACAAGAATGATACTCTAGAGCTGCCAGATTGTGACGTTATATTTCAACTAAGGCAAACCCTGTTGTGAGAAAGCGCTGATCACACTAAACTCGGTTAGGATTGGTTTGTGCAGGGTTTACAGACCGCCGGTGGAAGATACTAGATAGGACTAAAATGAGATGGGAATAACATCATGTGGAATCTCCCAGAAGTACTGGTTAGATTGTGTTAGTTA
>JAATOF010005707.1:0-13645 GCA_013170925.1 Podosphaera leucotricha
CGAGCGTGCTTTGTTTCGTGAGACGAAGAAGCTTTCGGAGGCGTTGACTGTAGGAGTAGAAGTAGGATTTGCCATTGGAACTGTTATTTGTGATAAGGGTAAGCTTGTGTTCAAAATGGAGAAGAAGTTGCAGGAAAAGGGTGTTTAATAGAATCAGACGCTTTATAGGCACCGGGCTCATAACCATTTATTTTGTGGAGAAGCGTTAAGCGGCAAGATTTGTTGTTTTACCACGTAGAAGAAAACGGCGAATTGGAACGTGAAGAGTCCGTAAACTGAAGAGGAGTGATGCGTTGTTAATTACTCCAACTTCAGATACAGATTACTACTTGTACAAGATTCTTATAAAAAGGAAATAAATCTTTTGTAGATGGTGAATATATGTATCTTGCATGTCTGACAATTACTACCAACTAGCACTAAAATCAACAGACTGATGGCAGACATGGTAAATGTTGAGTCACTAGAATGGTGGTCACTCCCTCCAATTGTCTTGATCTAGGACCTCTGAACTGTTGACGAAGGGTTGTGAAAAGTACAACGCTACATGGATCCTGTAAAGTTTACGAAAGCGGCTAGGATGAGTGTTCTGGGGCTTCTTTTTCAAGGAGAAAAAGGCCCCTCTGGATTGGGGGAATGAGTAGGGTATATGTGTACCTACATGTATGTTAAAGTTTCAGTAAAAGAGAGCAGCGTACTAAGCTAAAATATATTAGGGTGATGCCTGTAATATCAACGTCAGATGCAGACGGGACCCCACACCCGCCGACGACGCGAAGAGCTCGCTTTGTCTGCAAAGGCGGTAAAAGCTGCAACCAGATTCTTGATTATCCCAGCAAAGATATATGCTGAAATTATTAACCATTCGGGGACACGAAAACTAGTCCATATGCTGAATGTTTCAAGTTACATGCACGTCCCAGGGCTCTCAATGAAGATCAAGGTCGTTATCTCAGACGAATCGGGTAAGGATGCACGAAATGGTGGAATTGCGTTGCAGGCGCCAACTAGGGAGCGGGAAATTCATTTGAATTTATGGCTACTTCTCGACACTTCACATCCTCACGAGTCTCGATATGCAGCCCAATTGACTATCTACACATGTGTTGCGGGATTAATGCGCCATCAACTACATTGATTTGGGTATTTCATTGTCTTTCAGACGTGTAGTCTCGCGCCGAAGTGGCTGATCGCGATAACTCGGAGATTTTGGTATACAACTTTCTTTTGATGAATAAATAGATGCCCATGTACCCACACTCATACTCATCTCTCGCAACACTTAGATTTTTCAATATGAATAGATAAGCAACCTCTGGCTCAGGTATTTTGAATGAGCCAAAGTCTGCTTGCCTGTTATGACTGTAACACTTTCAGACCCCGTTGAGCAACAATCCACAGAAGAGAAGGCTAATGAAGAAAGAGATGACATCTTACGTCCCCCGTTCATAGATGTTGATCTCGAGGATAAGAAAATCTTGCGGAAGCTGGACTTCACCCTCATCCCCTGGGCAAGCCGATTCGTCACTTGCTGCGGCGCTGTCACTAACTTAGTGCCATATAGCTCTGTCTCCTTTATCTCCTCGCGTTTCTCGATCGTACCAACATCGGGAATGCCAAGGTAGGCGGCTTAGAAGAATCGCTGTCCTTGACCACTGTACAATACAATGCGACGTTGTCCATCTTCTTTGTTTCCTACTCAATATGCGAGCCGTTCACCAACATCATCCTCAAGCGGCTGAAACCTTCAGTTTTTGTCCCCAGCATTATGTTCGTTGCCGCAACCCAGATTCGATAGCTAGAAGAGTATCTAATGCCAATAGGATCGGATGGGGCATTGTGATGACGCTGATGGGAACGGTCTATAATTGGTCGGGACTAATGGCTTCACGAGTATGCATTATTACATGGTCTCTTCTCCATTCCTCAGCTCATGGGATGCATAGTGGTTTTTAGGTCTTTTCGAAGCCGGGCTTTTCCCTGGCATTAACTACTACCTGTCTTGTTGGTACCGACGCTCGGAGCTCGGAATCCGCTCGGCTATCTTTGTCAGCGCAGCGGCCATCTCGGGCTCCTTTGGCGGGCTTCTAGCGGCAGCCATTGAGAAGATGGACGGGATTGCCAACCGTCCCGGCTGGGCCTGGCTCTTCATCATCGAAGGTATCTTCACTGTGCTCTTCGGCATCGCTTCGTTCTGGAAGGTCCAAGACTTCCCTGATAACGCCAAATTTCTCTCGCCTATTGAACGCGCCCAAGTGCTCAGTCGGCTCCAGGCTGACCGGCAGGGTGCCGTCGAAAATGAAGAATTTCATCCCGCTCACCTCTGGATGGCCCTGAAGGATTATAAAACATGGCTTGCCATGGCTATCTTCTCAGGCGTCGACATGCCGACCTATGCACTATCTATGTTCCTACCGTCCATCATCAATGAGCTGGGTTACTCGTCAACCAAGGCGCAATTACTCTCCGTTCCGCCGTACGTTGCTGGCGCATTGCTCACGTTGTTAATTGGATGGATTGGGGACCGCACCCGTCAGCGTGGCCTGTGCAATATGTTCGTCGCGTGCCTTGGGATCATCGGCTTCACTTTACTCCTTGGCTTCCGTAGCCCGCATGTTCGCTACGCGGGGACTTTCTTTGGCGCTATGGGTACCTATCCCTCGGTCTCTAACATTCTCTCCTGGGTAGCGAACAATATCGAAGGATCCTACAAGCGGGGCATCGTCATTGGATTAGTCATTGGCTGGGGTAACTTGAATGGTATTATCAGCTCCAATATTTACTTCAACGCTCCGAACTACGTTGTTGGCCATGCAACCGTGATTGCATATCTAAGTGTGTTTCTGCTGGGAGGAAGTCTACTGATGCGGATTCTTTTGAAAAGAGAGAATCGATTGAGGAAGTGTGGGAAGAGAGACTATAGAATTGTCGGGTTAGACAGTCAGGCTGTTAAGGAACTAGGCGATGCTCAGCCAAGTTTTATTTACACTCTCTAAATGCCATATTTTTTTAATTAAATAATCCCCTGTATCATAGAACAACCTCGCAGAATGTATATGAGACATCTGAGACACCAAAAGACCCATCGCCACCAGTAATCGAGCATTTCATATTCATCCTCCCAGTTAGTGAGCCATTCGTACCAAAAATGTAATGAAACTAATTTTTTTAATTTTTATAGGGACCCCTACTATTACTCAACACATAAATCAGAAAGCTTCTTCAATCACAAGTGGGAGTGAGCAAACCTCGAACTGATTACAATAAAATTAACATAATAACATGCTCCTTTTACCCTTGTACATGTATAAATGTACATGTAACTATACACCAAAATCTACTTGCTTTCGTTAAGGAAATACACGGGTCATCATTTGATCAAATAAAACCAGCCTTTAAAGAGATCCAAAAATAAAGCTTCTCCAAATAACCACTATCGATAAATTAAAAAAAAGTATTAAAATTCTATATCTTCATCTTCCATTCCATGTTCAGCCTCAGCTGTAACAAAGACGAGTCGTGTTGCATTACCGGTTGTTTGCCAGATCTATTCAAGGTATTAGCATAGGATCTCATGCGAGAACACATATTAATAAACGGGTAAGACTTACATCTAATTCGGTATATTCCCCAAGGGCATTCAACCACTGATCTTGGGTGAACCCTTTGGCAATCACTCTTTCTTCCACCTTACGCAAGCTGAGTTCCATCCCTAAATCTTCGTCTTCTTCGACATCATCCGGCCGGCATTGGCCACTTTCAGCCAACGTACGGACTAAGTTATAAATCAGTGATGTCGGAGACGTGTCTCGACCGTATCCAGCCGTGTCATGACAGAGACTCTCTTTCGATGCTTCAATGATACGTAAAGATTCGTCAACATCGTCTTGGAGGACCTCTTCAGAAAACCGCAGCCGGGCCAGCGCCTGAGCTAATCGAAGAACACCAAGGAGGGTACGGGGCGACGTGTGGGTGAACTGTTTTTTTTCCTTCTCGTCTTTCAATTGTTGTTTCCTCATAGTGACGTAGGCTCTAACCATATATTCAGAGACCGGTTTGGGAACTATAGGACGGAAAGTGCGTGCTTGGGCAATATATTGCCTGACTTCACTAGGGGTAAAAATGACGCCTTCTGTGTCAGGATGGCGGTTATTCATATGAACATAAGTTACATGACGAGCGAGTAGTTCATCATTTTCTCGAGTGGGCGTATCAAGGATGAGGAAGAGGACATCGAAACGTGAAAGTAATGCAGCAGGTAAATTGATATTCTCGACCGGCGATATACGTGGATTATAGCGCCCATAAAGTGGGTTGGCTGCAGCAAGTATAGAAGTGCGAGCATTGAGCCTAGTAGATATTCCAGCTTTGGATATAGATATAGTTTGTTGTTCCATGACCTCATGAATGGCAGTTCGATCGGTGTCGTCCATTTTATCAAACTCATCAATACAGCAAATGCCATTATCAGCAAGGACAAGAGCACCTCCTTCAAGGATCATTTCATCCGTAACAGGATCTTTCATTACAGCCGCTGTTAAACCAACTCCACTCGATCCTCGACCCGTTGTGTAGACTCCACGTGGCGCAACTTTAGTGATATATTTTAAAAGTTGAGATTTGGCAACACCGGGATCTCCCATCAAGCAAATATTTATATCTCCTCTAATCCTCATTCCATCACCCATCTGCTTTGTCACACCTCCTACCAATAACAGCAAAAGCGCCTTTTTTACGTCAAGATGTCCATAAATTTCCGGAGCAATGGATTTCGCGAGATAATCATAAATATTTCCAGACGCTCGATATTGCTCAATCCGTCTGAAAACTCTGCTATTAATTTCCATGTTCTCGTAAGCTTTTTTATGCTGAGTGACAAACTGTGCTTCTAGATAAGTATCGGTCAATAGGCCTGCCTTAATGGCCTTGAATCCAGTGTAAGGTGTCGGTAAAAATATGCCTGCAATGTCAACAACATCGCCAGGATTGATTCGCCTGACTAGAGCACCATGACAAAGAACAGTCAACATGCGAGGAATATGACCAACGGGGACTTGTTCGGAGATTTCCTGAATTTTTACCTCTTGGAATGGCTGAAATTTAGAAGCACGGGTTGAGTGATGTAATTGGCCTTTAGTTTGATTTTTTTCGCATTCTTTTGAAGGGCACTCGATAAGAGGTCCATATGTTTTTGATCCAATGGGCTGGAAAATTTCACATCCACAGCGATCACAAGTATATGCGTTAACTTCTACTGTCGGCTTTACATCGGATACTCTTGTGGTGATTCCTCGAACTGTAATCAAATGACCCAAATGTTCTCCTCGTACTTGTCGCACGGCAAGCGCTTTTATTGGATCGTCACCGATTGTACGCGGCTTGAAGTTGAGCGAATATCGGCGCGTCAACTCAGCTGGAAATAGTTCGGGTTGGTCTTGGAATTCTGGCTGTTGTGCTGCTGCTCTTAGTAAGACATTGTTTCGGGCAGTGCGCTGCGCCATAAGCACATCCAATACATCATCCTTGTAACTAACACAAAAAGTAAGCTATGATTTCATGGTTTTATCTTCACACATACTTGATATCTCGAGATGGTAATGGCATCACATTATCAATAGCTCTCGACATAATTTCAAGGTAGTGTTTGGCATTTTTTTCTATGGACGAA
The DNA here is from genome assembly GCA_013170925.1 of Podosphaera leucotricha. Taxonomy (NCBI): domain Eukaryota; kingdom Fungi; phylum Ascomycota; class Leotiomycetes; order Helotiales; family Erysiphaceae; genus Podosphaera; species Podosphaera leucotricha. The sequence continues at coordinate 5,669 of JAATOF010005707.1, forward strand.
ACTAGTTTTAATGAGACGTTATTATCATCTAGCTGTTGATCGTACTAAAAATCTGTCAGCAGTTACACCTAGTTCATAGGAAATCACATTATACCTGAGCCAAATCGTTCAGATCAATGGTGATTTCGTTTTCATACCTGTCTGAAACTTTTTGAAGTAATTCCATATATTTCAACCTTGGAGACGTATCATTGTTACCGTTAAGTTGCTGCAAAATCGATATCTGGTCCCTTAGACCTTCATCCAACAAGTCGAAATCATCGCTAAAAGCTTCACCATCATTTAAATCGTCTAAAATTTGTGTAGAACTCGTTGTAGTTTTAGCTGGCGCGGTTTTAAAGTTCGATAGAAATTCCTCGAATGCCTCTAGAAACTTTATTAATACGTTAACTTGACTTTGAATTGCGACACACTTTGTTGATCTTCGTAATTAACAGGCGCCCTGAATTGAAGGAGCGCCATATTATGCGCTATCCATTAAATGGAACAAGTGATTAGAGCCTTACTGTAAGGCTCGAATGGAACTAGGTCATTGTTAGCACCGGGCACTTTCCACTGGAAAAGATATTACATCTGATTTTGGCTTCAGATACGCGTTCAGAATAGTCGACGTGATATATTTGTTTAGATTTGGTGTTATTGTTATTTTAGGAAACCAAATTTTATAGATATTTTGTTACACAATTTACGGTCTAAATCCGTGCTCCAAAGCGCAATATATATCGGGAAAATCGCTCCTTGTACGCTAACTACGCCCATCAACTTCTACTGTAATATTCATTATTTGCAATATTATCTTGCTCAGATGACTTTGTAGAGGCTTGAGCTTTAGGTAGCTGTGACTTCACTTAGGATGTGGTAAAGGTTTGAAATCTATTATTCTATATCTAAAAACTATCTTCCTATTTACAAAGCTTAACGCGAGCGTGTAAGCAAAACATGTGTCACGTGCAACGGTTGTCGGCAATAAGATTATCCGTTGACGTTTGATAGCGACAGTTGCCCAAAATTGATTGCGATATTATCTTCCCTAGTATTTGATTAAGGGTCACTCTTTTCCTCGCTCGAGTATTTTTATTTGCCTCATCCAGTACATGCAGATACTTCAACCTTTTATTTTCTGTCTCTAAGGATGTTACACGGTTATTGGCCTGCATAATTGCCTTGCCATATATACCCTAAAAGCGCTCGGGTCATGTTGGGAATGTTTTGCGACTTTTGAACCGATTGCTGGGCTTGATATATATCTAAAGAGTCCTTGGAAATCTTTAGCCTCGATACCACTTTACGCTTTTTGAGACTTTTTAGAAGTGCGAGGTTCACCTACAACCTGAAATGACCGTAGAACTAGCTCGAGTTATCCTCTCCGGTTAGCCCGCCTTTCTAGCTTTATGATAGTGTCTTATAAATTTGTCTTAACCGATGTTGCGTTATCCAGGGCAGAAAGAGCAGAAATATGACTTCGATATTTGGATTTATCAGGAAATGGTAACACTGTATTGTGCAGTTGTAAAAATTGACATAGGCCCAGATGATAAGAGTAAATTTAGTATATTCCGTCTAACTCGTGAGGTCTAAGGTACATATATTTCCTCTCCCCGACTTCTTCACTCCTCAAGATAGCCATCTATATGCCGTGTTTCAATAACCAACTTTAGCAACACCATTTGACACGACTGATCGCACTCATGATTTAGGTTGGTTGATCAGATGAAACACCATGCGAGTAACATCAAACTGACACAACAATTTTAACAGGATTTTACCACCGAGAATAGTGCCAAACCAAGAGATTGCAGGATATGAGATGACCGAGTTGCAAGGTACGTGGGATGAATTTTATGTTCCTAACATTGTTGTATAAATTCCAGACCGGTGTGACTGCCATGACTATCGAGGATTGGAAATTGGGTCCGATCGTTCAGACAAGCCGTTGGTATGAAAGTCGACTTCAACCACTCGTTCCCGATCGCTTTCAAGGTCCACCCATCCTCAGAGGTAGTGTAAAACCAGCCTGGGACCGACTCACTGGGAGACCACGTGGTTTGGAGGTGCTTCTCCTTGAAGATCACCAAAAATTTTGATATTCGGCCATCGGCCGAAACAGCTTCTATTACAGATACCCATTCCCGATTTTCTGGACTTTTTACTTATGTCTTCTTTTTTCTAGAGCTTGCAAGTACCCAGAAATTATTACACACCCCAGTGCAACTCCAGTTTCATTCATATTCATTCCATATATCGGAGTGCTTAATGTTGAGCTCCTCAAAAATACGTTTGGACGAATCAAAGAAAACTTTTATGTTATCAATCTTAAATGCACTTGATCTACAAGCTTAAAGGCTCCTTTCTGTGACAGAGTGCACCTCAGAGTTACGGCGGGTGAAGTTAGAAATCCAATCTTTGCCTAGCGGCTCGTGATCTCCATTTGCCCCCAAAACTTCGCAAGCTGTATCTCGAGTTCTAGCATGGCTGAGTGGACTTCCTCTGGCATTTTCATCGCGAATCGACTCAGCTAAAAAAAACTTTCTTGATCTGAGCTCAATCTTGGACGATGCGGATATGCCGTTGCCTGACTTCTAGATCCATTCAACCTAGAGCTTAAAGTGCTTCGAGGCACAGCATATGCCTTAGCAGTGGCATTTAGACAAATAAAAACGCCATCACGATACTCTTGAATAGCTAATTCAGTCGATGTCTTAGCAAAATTAGTTTTGATGAATCATGAGAGGGAGTAAATAACGATTAAATAGTTTGATGCAGAAATTGACGGGTGGGTGGTTCATCAAAACTCAAAATGCACCTTAAGGCACGGGTACTCGGTCAAGTGCTGTAATGCGCGTACTTACAGGATGGATCCAGTTTTGGGATGCACCAACTTTAATTCAATTTTACTAACCAAGAGCAGTAGTTGATCTGCGTATCTTTGCGATGAATAAGCATCCCAAAAGAATGGCCATGTTTCGATCGTAGTCTCGCTAGAATTAAGAAATTTCTGTGATGACTTTATACGTCCTAGCAGCAGCAGCTCGTATTGAGCTGAAAACATCCAAATTTTATTCTTCCAAGGCAGTTTCGTTGATTAAAACAATTGTGATCCTTTTCTAGCGATTTATTGTAGAGATATGTGATGTTGAAATTGACTTGGACACGCTATGTACAATGAGACGAAATGATTGTACAAGAATTAACGTAAGATCGAAGCCTTTTTGGCATAATTATCGATGCGACCCCCTAATTAGTAGCGATGGATAATGAATGGTAGCTAGGTCGAGCTAGAACGTAACCCCAATTCATTCTCATAAAATCCAATATGCTTCAAGTACTAATTAATCTCATTATCTTAAGCTGAAATATCAACGAACAACATTTAGTTCTCAGGACTTGCAATATACAGGAAGCCTTGATTGGTCATCCATTGATTTTTTGGACCTAGTGATGACTAAGTCATATTCTTTGTTTCTGCAGTACCTGGGGAGTATCAGCATAAGTCAAAGGTCAAAATATGCAAACCATAACCGCAGAAGTTTCTCTTATTCACCTCAAAAGTTGCTTCGTAAACTTACCAATATCTCTGTGTTCACTATTGTCTAATATAAATGCGGTAGGTATACGTCCGGCAACTCTTCCATATTTGATAAATAAACTTATTATTTCCAGCTTACCCAGAATGTCGTTGTGGAGCTCAACTACCACGTTAAAACAACTAACCAAAGCTTTTCTAAGGATAGCCACAGCTCAAGGTCCATTTATGTGGGCTGGACAGGGTTTCAGAGCAAACAGAAATTTGCATCTAATAACACAAGAGATGGTCTAAATGGTATCAAAGGGAACGCCTATGTAACAGACCAACCAATGCCAATAATCGAAATTGACTCTACATTTGCGCGGACTATAAATTTGTTAGATGGGCAAAAAGTGGCCACGAGTCTACATCTTAATCCACCTGTCGCACATACTATTAACATTGAACCGCTAACACCTGAAGACTGGGAAATAATTGAGTTACATGCAACATTTTTGGAACTTAATTTGATAGCTCAGATACGAGCGTTGCCCAATCCAAATTACACTCCCTTGAACAGTTCTAAACCACTTTCTCATCCTCTTACGCTTCAATTATCACCCACTTCGTCCGCAAATATCATCGTAACCTCTCTTCTTCCAGAGCTTCCGCCAACCTCCCCATTTGCTAGATTAGCACCAGATGCTGAAGTCATTGTCGCGCCCAAGACAAGGGTAAAGTTGACACGACCATATGGGGAAAATCGAAGTGTTACATCAAAAAAGAGTGCAGGCAGTAGAAAAAAGATCTTGCGTGAGGATGCTCGGCCTGCCTTACATTTCAGGGGCTTTGAAAAGAGTCTTATTACGGAGTATTTTGAAAACGAAGAAGATTCAGAGGCTCATATCTTAAAGGTATGGGTTGATCGCGATTTGTTTCTTTCAAAGACTCTGAGAGGAATAACTTTGGTTTTGGTCACTGTTTTAAAGCCAGCTAGCCTTCAACCACCTATCGATCCACAGAAACATCAACAAGAGATCGAGAATCTTGGCGCAGCCGGTCCTGTCGCCTCCAGAATTGTTGCCCGCCTAATTCCATGGAATTTTGCACCAGATAGCAAAATTTGTGCGCTCTCAATGTCACTTTGTGCTTCCATTTCTTGTGAAGGAATACGAGGTGGAATCGTAAAGCTCGAACCAGCTCCTCCACCAATCAACAGGGTAATTGATCCAACCATAAATGAATCTGAATTGAAATCACAAAAGACCGGGCCGAAGGTAGTTAAAATATATCCATTCTCATCTGATGTCGCTAAGCCTTCAAAATTTATTGGAGACTCGAAGATAGAAAACGAAGAGGCAGCAAGACAAGTCACAAAAATATACAACAATACTTCCGAGTCACTATTTAAGGGACCCATTACAGACGGTATGATCCTTGGAAAATTAAGTGGTTACCCTCAATTCTCTGGATGGGAAGGAGGGATTCTCAGATTCGATCATTCCTCTACCGAGTCCGAGAAGCATACATGCCATTGGTTTCTTGGAACTGAATCTAAATTCTCAATCGAGATACAACCTGCTATTTTGCGTCCAAAACTAGCTTCTATGTTCAATTGTATGGGTGAACTTTCTCCAGCTAAATCTCCAAACTTAGTCGGTATTGATTTGCTAATTAACCAAATACAAACGCACTTGTTACATATGTCTTCAGTCTTACTTACTGGGGCTCAAGGATCTGGAAAGAGTTCTCTAGCACAATCTCTAGCTTACCGCCTTGGGAAAGATAATTTATTTCATACGACTTATTTCTCTTGCCGCAAAACTATTAGTGATGAGACAAGAGTTTTCGCTCTAAAAGATATCTTTGATCGAGTTTTCCGAAAAGCTTCTTGGTGTGCCAGACTTGGTGGGAAATCGGTCGTAATTTTAGACGATCTCGATAAACTTTGTCCAGTTGAGACTGAACTAGAAACCAGTGAAAATGGACGTAGTCGACAGATAAGCGAAGTTATATGCGCGATTATAAAACAGTTCTGTTTTAGAGACAGTGGAGTAGTCATTCTTGCCACAGCACAATCCAAGCAATCATTACATAAGGTTTTATACGGTGGTCATTTATTCCGAGAGATAGCCAGTTTAAAAGCCCCAAATAAAGAAGAAAGAAGACAATTGCTAGAATCAATTTTAAAGGAGCATCTAGTTCATGTAGAATCGAACAGTTTGTCTAGGGAGCCGCTCAGCATCTCTGCTGGTGGACTCGTAACTCTAAATGGTGGCACATTGGAAAATTTTGGTGCACAGACTGACCCCGAAAACCTTGTAAGTCACTCTGGACTTCCGAGAACAAAAGAAATTGGCTTTTCCATTTCCTCCGACCTTGACTTCTTAGATCTAGCTGGTGAGGCAGATGGCTACATGCCTGGAGACCTTGTGCTTCTTGTCACTCGTGCGCGTAGCGAAGCACTAATACGAGTTGTTACTGAGAACTCCAATAATAAAAGTTTTCAGACTATCGAGATTAGACGTGATGACTTCAACAACGCAATAAAAGGATTTACTCCAGCTTCACTTCGAAATATTACCTTACAAACTAGTACTACAACTTTTAATTCTATCGGAGGACTTCATAGTACCCGCAAGATTCTTCTCGAAACTCTCCAGTACCCAACTACATACGCGCCAATATTTGCCCAGTGTCCTCTACGCCTTCGCTCTGGACTCTTACTCTACGGATATCCTGGATGTGGAAAGACACTTCTCGCATCTGCTGTAGCAGGTGAATGTGGTCTTAACTTTATATCAGTTAAGGGTCCCGAAATCCTGAACAAGTACATTGGAGCCTCTGAGAAATCTGTGCGAGATCTTTTCGAGCGCGCTGAAGCGGCAAAACCATGCGTTTTATTTTTTGATGAGTTTGATTCTATCGCCCCAAAACGTGGTCATGACTCAACGGGTGTGACGGATCGAGTTGTTAATCAACTTTTAACTCAGATGGACGGTGCGGAAGGCCTATCGGGTGTCTATGTGCTCGCGGCCACTTCACGACCTGATCTAATTGACCCTGCCCTCCTTCGTCCTGGCCGCTTAGATAAAAGCCTAATTTGTGATCTCCCTGATGAAAATGACCGCATGGACATTCTATTTGCGCTTGGTAAGAATCTGAAGCTCAGTCAGGAGGTTGCCAGCAATTTAGACGAGCTAGCAAGTCTTACTGAGAGTTATTCGGGTGCAGATCTTCAAGCACTGATGTACAACGCACACTTGGAAGCTATTCATGACTTACTTGGTGCGCAAGATCTAGGATCTCGAAAGACAACAAACGGTACAAGCAGAAAGGTCTCGGTTCGTAGTAAAGATCCTATCAAATTCCTATTTTCTGAAGAAAATGAGCGCATTGAATCTGAAGCGCGCTCTAAGTCTGGGATCAGCAAATCTAAACTTCTTATCGAGAGAGCAGCAATCTCAGCTATCCAAATGAACATCAAGGCACAAGAACGCCGTAAAAAACACGGAACTGTGGATGATGATCTTAATATAAATGAAAAAGACCCAAAAAAACAAGAGGTTATCATTGAATGGCAGCATATTTTAAAAAGCCTAAATACGACAAAGCCGAGCATTAGTTCATTAGAAAGGAAGCGCCTGGCAGCCATTTACAAGGAATTTTTAACGGCAAGAGACGGAGAGGTCAGAAGTGGGGATGGTGGGAGAGAGGTTGGCGGTAGAGTGAGTCTAATGTAATGTACTTTTTATTATTCGCTATATTTCGAACGACCTCAGCCAAAAAGGTAACCTATCTAGTAAATTTTGTATTGTGAAACCTTCGTAGTCATGATCTATCTGTCCATGGAAGAACAGTAGAGGGGCTGGCAAAGTCAAACTCTTCATCTCTTCGTTTCATTAATTGATATTTATTTAGTATTCCCATTTTCATTGGTTCAAGTTTTCGTAGCTCCCGCAGTCGCGGAGCCTATTGTCGAGCTCATGGAATCTTTGACGGCTACAAACCTCTAATTGAGGTCTATACGTCTGCGCTTCCTTGGCATCTTGTAGTGCCGGTATAAAAGCTCAGTAAGTTCGCATATCTGGGATAGTCGAGAAGAGTCGCACTCATTCCCTTCAGGATCCCCATTCATCCATGCGGATTTCGGTCGACTTCATCTCATCATCACTATCCCTAGCACCCTTTCTACGAAAAATCCTATGCCTGTCCGGAGAAGTAGGTTGGAGGGCTCTACTCATCACAATCGACCGATTGGTAGCAACATTACTTACAATAAACTATTGGCATAATTGATCAGGTGCTGGTTGGACCTTCTAAAGGCGGTAGGCTTAACTCCTACATGGCTTATGGTGGATACGACTGTGACTGGTTGTCGAAAATGAGTACAGGAGGAATGACTGAGGTTTCCCTGTAGAGGGTTTTCCCTCGGCCCGTGGCCGTTAGGTCATGGCGAATACGTTCCTACC
>JAATOF010005708.1:0-12658 GCA_013170925.1 Podosphaera leucotricha
CACCACCACTACCATCATCATCATCATCACAATCACTATCACCATCCCAGCGAAGAGAAATTTTATTAATTATCACTCACGCTCGGACAAGTTTGTCTCCCTCCCCCTTTCTTTTGTGCACAATTGTCATGTACCGTGTATCGGAAAATTATTGACATTCGTTCCATGGGATTGATGCTGCATGTTCAGAACATCTTTTCTGTCTATTAGCTCAACATCTCTGATTACTAAGAGCTCGTTCAAAAACCCTTCTAGATGATTTCTGGTGGCTTCGATGAGCGTCATTGAGATCCTTCTCACTTTCGTGATCCAATCAAATAAACTAATATTTTTTTGGATTGTGTACCAATTAATTAGTACATGATTTTGTTATCAATTAATAATAAACCGACACTAATCATCCCCACGTCATAATTTCTACATTCTTGCTGATTGTTGTTTCATAAATATGCGGGTAACGCCAGGGTGTTAACCCATTAACTAACTATCCATATACATGTACATGTAACTTCATATCGTAAAAACCCTACGAGGGAAAAATTAGGGTTTGATCACTGGCAGAACTTCAGTGTTTGTTACCTCATCAATTTGTAAATGCATCAGTGATGGCATGAAAATTAATGAGAATGATCAGTATTTTACCCAGGTCTGAATAAAACTATAAAGTTTCTACCCCAAATTTTGGGGACGGCAAGTCCCTCGATCTACCAAATGTCTTCTCACAACGGTTGAGGTTGTTTCATATAATTTTAGAGTTGAGAAGATCTCATTTTATGTCGGATACTTTAAAATTAGACTGATATGTCATTAATTAGTGAGTGTTATGTTTATCCAGGACGGATGATGAACACTATTAAGCTGGGCAACACTGACATCATACACCTCATCGACCTCTTTCAATCCCTCCTCCTTACATGCTGCTACCTCACCCATTCACCCACCCATTCATGCATGAGAGACTGACCGTCTCTCGGAAATAGAATATGTCATGAAGCATGCCGTCTATCAGTTTGGCTTCAACGTGTACAATAGAAGCCGCAGGAAAGTACAGGAGGATAAGAATTTTTATCCCATCCCATTCCCTTCATTGTTTTCACACTAATATAGCTAGATTTATCGTCGAGGTCTAATGCACATGCATTAAGCTCCCTCAGACCCTGGAATTCATCAATCTTAGTTATGTTGTGTTACTCTTACTCCCCATGCGGACCAAATCTCGCGCGTGGTATCTGGTGGGGAGAAGTGCTTACTGCCCCTGATCTACGCTGCAAGATAGAAGCACGAGCTACTTTCATCACAGTGAATAAACAGGGGAAGGTGTATCATCGTTGGTGTCCGACGGGCCAGCGTATTTTCTAAGAAATTCAAGTGAGATTGAATGAAAATTGCAATCATAATCCTTTTCACATTAGTAGGCGAATCCAACGCTCGAGCGCCGCATTTAGGAATCAATCAATTCGGATCTGGGTAGCCGGTAGCTACTCATCCGGACAGTCATTTTTTATGATGAGAAAAATACTAACGCGCTAGAAGAACATTTGGTCGTTCCACATCACCCCCTCGTTAGTTCGGGCGGATATGAAGTTTTAATATTGGGTATTAGGGCAACAATGAAATATTAAATATTTGTGCGTCAATAATACACAGCAGGATAAGGGTTAGTGGAACCAGAATAGAAGATAAGTTATGTGCACTAGCTACTAGCTCTATACATCCGAACTAGCGTGAATGAACAGAACTTCCCTTCCAGATTCGTTCTATATACTTTTAAGCCTGTACATATATGTTTAATCATTTCACTTGAAGAAAAATGCACCAAGAGGCTGTCAAGACGAGTTTAATAACCGAACTTTGCTTACGCTGATTCCCAAAGCTGTTGTCGTACGAAAATATTATGGAGCAGCAGCAAGGTATATCACCGGTCCTTGAGATTCACAAGCTTTATTTTTCTTTTACATAGCTGGGCGCGGCACCTACCATCAAATGTGAGAACGATTTCGTTTAGACGTAAATTAAAATACCCCAAACTCGATTCGACATGTATTCTAGAAAATTAGGGCATATCTGATCCGTGCCCTAGACAAACCATCAAGAATTTACAGGAAAAATCATCCGTCACTTCTACAACATCACAGGATTGAACGTTAATCACAAAGTATGAAACAATGCCGTGATTGGGCAAATTCCTACTGGAGATATTGCCATATGGACTTTTATTCCATTCTCGTCCTTGTGTAATAAAGAAAGACGGTATACTGCACTTGTGTGCTATATCCACCCTGCGCATATCTGCAGCAGGAAAGGAGAGGTTAATATGCTATCATTATCCTAAGTGAAGACGATCACGCAGGTCAAAGGTGGCATGTTTCTCTTTTTTTCACTCTGTTAACCTGCGATTACGATACCATTGGCTGTTATGAATCCACAAAGCCTTCGACGTTTTTAGCGGGATAAGTGCCTGACCCCTCTGCACGTAATCGCGCTGGATGAATGACTTGTGAACTACATTATTGAAGTCATCATCCTTGAAAGGTTCATGAATCGCCAGGAGAGCCCATGGTCCGTGTCAAGGTTGAGGCAAGATAGCTTCCCTGATTAAAAGTGCAATCACTGACTGACTCACCTATTCTCTCTTTTGATAGAATTTTCATCAACCCCATGATCATGAACGGTTTTCCCTTGTAAGAAAATGCCACCATGTTTGACGTGGCAAGGACCATCCGTGGCCCAATTGACAAAGAGCCGCGTAAACGATTGAACAAGTTTCCGTTCAAAGGTGAAACAGTTGCCTAACGATCAATCTAAGATACTGATAGATCAAATAGGGCAGATTATATCCATCTATTGTATATCAAGACATCAATCAAGATATTGCTTCGGGACATTTAAATAGTAGATCGATTTCATGAGCAAGTATTCCGCTCTGCCACATTATCTCGCATTCAGCCACAAATCTCAGGGCTCGTCAAGAAGCTCGCTACGAGTCTGATTCATTACTACATGTGAATAAGAAGAGTGGACTTTTGATCACGTTGGAAGTCTCAGATGATTGATGATGCGTCATTATTGGGCAACTAGAAGACTGTAGGCGACGATTTAACCCGAAATCCAAAGATAGAATGGCATGGAGTATTGAAGCCGGAACGTTTGCGAATGTGTGGTGATGTAGCGTTTATTTGTTGAGTCATGAAGATAACCTAAAGTAACGTAATGTCCCTATGGGTGCATTGAGAATATTGTCAAAAGATATGTCAGGTCCATTGAGGATCGTTTCTCATTCTCGTTCTATCTGCACATGATCCAGTGCTACATGCAGACAATTTACATGATAAAAGGGTGAAATTGGGGAGGCTTACGTACTTCATGCTGCGAAAATCTGGGGTCGTAAACGAGCAAATCCTGAAACGTGCAGATTTTGTACCTCCCTGCTAGATAAAAGAAGTAAATTTAAATGGAATTAGCCTATAAATGTAGCTAAGCAGTAGCTTTTTTTTGAAGCTGTCCTGCCGTTGCTACGTACTTGGCTACACTTCATGACGAGTAGTTGGAAAAGATGTGGCCGAACTGGATTCTCGGTGTGACAACTGAGTGAAATTTAGATCTAGACTATGCAGACTCAATACCTGGTGTAACTAATTTTAACTCGACTATGATGCATTTTTTGTTTGGTTACAACGGCCCGCATCTTGCATACCAGTATGTGCTTTACTACAGGGACTTGAACTATATCCCCATATTTATTAATTTCTACATGGAATATCCCAATATTTTACATGGATAAGTGAGTCAGACTTCCCTGCAGTTTGTAAGGCGGCTTATTTGCCTCAGGCATAATTATAGTCTAGTTTGATCCTTAGACCAGAGGAACATGTCCATCCGCTACGTACCTTTCACCAATTATCTACGACCACACTGGGTATTTGACTCGCCGGCCTACAACACGATTTTGATAAAAGCTTTTCTCCGTATATGTTATTCTTTACTCTTCTTCAAATATGGCACACCCTAAATACACAATCAGTGCCATTTAAAACGACAATGCACACTCAAATACTACGAACGTACATTGTGCTCGAGTATGAAGTTCTATTTCAGAACTAGCTACAGAGTTTGGACACGATTAATTCAGGCAATAATCCAGGTAGGCCGGCATCTTATTGTTTATCTACATGTATTCTCTTTAAATGTTGCAGCCACCAATCTAAATATAGGATCTACTGGATAAAATTGGACCTTGAAAACCTCAAGTATATGAATGGATGATCAGGTTCTTTTGCCCATCCAAAAAAAAATCAATACCTTGCTTTATGAAGATAGAAAGAAGTTGAGGCATCGGGAAAATAGGATGTACTGCTGTCATCAACATCAAGAAAAATTACTTGTCACCATCACATCACATTTCATACTAATCATTCAGTAAATACGACATTTATTTGGTTACAACACCCAATCTCACTTTTTATGGCAGCATGGTTAAAATCGATGGTTGAAAATGAGACAGTCTGGAGAGAATTTAGCCCTCGCCTGAGCTGCCCCGCTCTGACGAGCTCCAAACTACATTTTCGTGTAAGGGCTAAGGCACTTTGAGTTCGTTAATACACTGGAATTCCTAGATTCAGGGCTTCTTTTCGAATTTTTGTTGACACTCATCGGATCTCTTGTCTATAGGTAAATTGATAAAATTCAGCGCTCGAAACTAGTTAATATTGACGAATACTTTGGACAGCATCGTCTTTCTAACCTGTATATATATTTTTGTTCCTCCAGTTGAGCCATATAAAGTTCAGAATCACGGAGTAAATCCCAGAATAATTGGAATTCATCCACTCTATCCGACTTGGTACTTTTGTTGCCATCTGTGGGGCCTAATTTTCGATGGTGAGTTCCTGGAATTGCTCGAGTAGTTCAAGCCGAATTAACGACTCGATTATCACCTATTGAGCTACACTGGTGCTTTGGGCCTCAGTTATTCCGGCATAAAATGAATTACATCGAGGCATATCGAGCAATTATCTAGGAAAAATTTTGCCGCCCGCTCGAATATTTGTTTTGAGGTAACCGCGTCAGACTTTTCCAGCTCGGAACGGTGATCGGTTTCCCTCTATATTATCCTCGTCCTCACTACGGTTACAAAGCGTTTTACTTACCAGTGTGTACATAAAATAATAAAGGGAAAGTAAAGGAAAAATGGAGAAAATTGAAAGAAAAATTTGCTCATGTTTCATTTATGATTTTATGTACACACTGGGAAGAAGTAAAAATTAGTTCCCTCGTATTGCAACTGCAACTCTTTACTTCCGAAAGACGAGTTATGGGTAAACTTGTTCTTGAATCATTTTTCCCTGCCAAATTCTGTCCAATTTATGGCAGGGACTAAGGGAGAATAAAACCTTCTTATTTTATCTTTGGGGTTTAAGATACTATTCATTCCTCTCCATCTTACGAAAATAAAGAATAGCCTCTTCTTCGATCCGTATCCTTCACGCTTTCTGTCACGATACATCGAAATAAAGAGACAAGGCTACAGCTTTTCAGTGTAACAGATGAGACTTGAATCTATTTTTGGGCTGCTACTATTAGACTGTCCTTTTCATCAAGGCTTTTTTTGAATTTTCCCAAAAAGTAGGCGTCGAGTATTCTGGTCATATCTACCCTCGCCTCGTTTAATAATCTCAACAGACGCCGAAGTTCATCACACTCTCTTGGGGTGAACAAAAGCACTGGTGCAGTTTTATTTGCTACTTTCTAATTATATTTTACACTCATCCTTTCTTGGGATGTTTTACTAGTAGATTTAGAGGGTGTAGTTGTGGTGTTGTGGCGTTGTGGAGCATCAAAGGGCTTGTAGGTGGTTTTGCAACGCTAATAAGCCATAGCCCCGTCCACTTCCATCCACTGATGATATTACTGCTAGTTGATGCTGCCTAGCGTGCCTTACTGTAACATGTAATGAAATTCCTCTTGTCTACAACTGTACCAGCATCCCATTCCCCAACTATTCCAAGCTCTTCAGCCAAACGCTTTAAGTGACTATATTCATCACGCTCGGGAATTTTAAACGATCGTCGAGGTGTTGATAATGGTGATGGCCAACCTAGTGAGGATGTTAGGCTTCGGTTGATGAGATATGCTGCTGTCATAACAGATTCCGGCCTATATTCGCTGGGAAGATTCGCACTATTTTCAAGGCAACGAGCTTTTGTCTGAATCACCTCTCCAGAACGTTCAGACTGACCGTTCTATTCACTTGTTCTGACCGCCGACCACTCGACCACGATTCCTAATTCTGCTACCCATTCTTCAAACGCACGACCAAGACCGCTTTCTTGATCGCATTGAAATATTTTAACATCTTGTTTAAACTGCCGTTTTAAATATGCGACAAAGTTTTTGAAGTGTCGTTGCAGATTTGGTCCCGATTTAATGGCTAAAAGGTACACAATATTCTTTCTCGACATATCATCACAGAAGTGAAGCATGTAGCTTGAACCGTCAAATCCTATTGGTGAGTAAGTAACTAAATCAAAGTGAAATCGCTCGAATGGGATAAGAGCATGCTCTGTTGGTCTTCGCGATATGAGTTTTGTTACTTTGTTTAGTGCAAAATCTTTGCACTCAAAAGTTTTCGGACCCTATTGATCGATTTTCACTGTTTCTGACCTGATGTGGTGTATTGATCCTGGCCCTGGATGATCAAGCCTTTAATGCCAGAGACGATCTGATCCTTTCGGGGACTCTTCGAGCTGACTATTGCTGTAGTTTCATGGTTATGGATATCTGGCAAGGGGTTTTCTGTGAAGACATCATGATCATGACGATCTAAAAGTTGAAAAATTAGCTGCCCATTGAATGTCATAGCGTTAGTATCTGAATTCCATTCGACCCCCTTTCTTTTTAGAGCTTTCCAAGATACTACTAACGTTAGGAATTCAGGCGCAAATGCAACGTTAGTTAAAGTCATTTGGTAAGTCTTTCCGTTACCCAAGTGTGCATGAAATTCCATGTCACCATAACCTATAATTGAACATATTACTGCTCCTACCTGAACATACGTAGGCGTTTTTGCTGATTTTAAGGTTGAGAAAGCCAGTGCCATATTATTGCAAACATGACCATCTGCACCGTTGTCGAGTAAAATTTCATTTATCAGTGGATGATTTAACTGACTAGTTAAGGTCGTGATTCCACTCGAAGTGACAAATATACCACTATTTGCTTGTTGGTTTGATGACCCTTGGTTTCCTGCTGAAGGTTGATTATTTGAAGGCCACTTTTCTTCAACAAAATCTTTTAGCCATTGGGCGGTCCAGCCAGCCTTTCTCACGAAACCTCTGAATGCTGGGCGATTGCACGCATCTTTAAGTTTGCTGATAATTTCTTCGTCTCGATCGAAGTCGGATGGTGCTTTACTTTCGGCAAGATAAAAGCAATCTTGTCCCAAGTGAATATTACCGCAAATACAATTTTGTGGTCTTGAATTAATTCTTTGCTTGCCTTGATTGTTATTGGAGTGTTTTGATTGACTTGAAGGTTGATTCAGGTTTTGTAAAGTTGTTGGAAATGCCGATATTGAAGATTCAGCTACAAACTCGGTAAGAGCCCAAAATTGTCGGAATTCAAGGAGAACGTCCAAGAATTTTAAATTTGACATATTAGTTTCTTTCACTATCTCCATTCGTTTGCTTGTCACCCACATGGGTAAAAGTGAGTTTGCCGATGATAGAGAATCTTGGATTAGCTTGTAGTCACTAAAGTCGGCGATTTTTAATCTTTTAATCATAATGTCAAGTCGTTTCCACTCCATTAACCTTACCGACGATCAGAAGACGCCGCACTACGAGCCTCAACACATTTAACACGATTCCGAGGTATTGATCGAGGTATGCCCCATTAAGATGAAGTTTTTTTATATTTTGGCCGTTTGCGATGGCTTGAAAAGCCTGTTGGATATCATTTTCTGTATACTGAGGCATTATGATCGAAATAATATATCCACAAACTTTTAGGGCAAATGATTGAATGATGCGTGAGTTATAAAAGTTTTAATCACATGGGAAGTCGAGGTGGTAGGGCATCTATGGGGTGGCCAGACGAGGGTGAGGGACGTTAGTGGTAAAGGAAAAGCCACATATCACAACCGTAGTGATTCCTAAAAATGATTTCCGAGGCATGATGTTCATCGCAAGTATATCATCGTTGTATCTGACTGATATCGACACTTGAATAGGCTTCAAGACGCCAAACCGGGTATAAATTGAATAATTTAATTTATCTTACATAGTGTAGGTACCTAGCGTGTCAAATTGGACGTGCGCATAGTACGGGCAACGTGACCCCGCATGCACCACACAACACAGTTGTTTGATTTTTATTTTAATTTTCTTCGACGTCTTATTAATCCTTAGTAAGTTGTGGCTTGTTATCATCCTCGTGGGGTGAGTCAAATTTTTCAGAAGCAAAGGATTTTTCGTTTTCTACCAATCTGGTAATCATAGGGGGTCCTTCGCAATTAGGGTTTGCATTGTGGAAATCCCCAAGTTTAATTAGCGTATTTTTGAAGTTGTTTGCGTTGTAATATTCGGGATCTGGGTTCCACGTCACTGAGCCATATATTGCAGTTTTCTACAGTGCAAACGGGAAGACAATATCCGATCACCTTCCCATTCTTCTTCATTGATGATTTTTGGACCGGATTTTTAATAGACTGCCCCGGTAGCGGGTTATTTGGATCCTTAATCGATCTACATTAAACAAATTAGACATTCGTCGTGAGGACAATACCTCCAATTCGTATGATTAGCCTTTCATTCGAATAATTTCTATAGTTTTCTGGTTAAGGGAAATTCTAGTTTGTCACTTGGACAATATATCGGGGATTTTAACGTTTATATAATGAAAACTTTGTCACCGATACCAAAATCTGGTTCCCTCCTGTATTTATTGGCTTGTATCGTCATTTTTTCTTGAGTTTTCAAATAAAACCAAACAGAAAAGAGCACTTCGACAGCTTCATTTATTGTGTCACTTTTAATGCTTATAAATTGGGTGCTAGTCTCAAGTTTGGTCGAATAATAGGTGATGTGGAGACCCAAACAGCTGAAAGATTTTCATGACATGTTGCACAAGCCATGCCACAGTTACATTATCACTTGGTAGCTTTCTAATAACACAGCTAACATTGAAGGATCAACACTAGTAATAGTATTTTCGTGGTGAGCCCATGGCGCGAACATTTATATCTATAATATGGAAATGAGGAACATCATAGTTAAGTGATACTTTAATGTTCCTTTTCTGCAACTCTTGCCTCGGAGGAGTTTGGACTGGAATCTCTGAAGGTGCAGGTGGTTGAAATGGAGGCATGTAAATTAGGCTGCTAAGTAGAAATTGATCTAAGTTGCGGCATTTAAGGTTGAGAATTATCCAACTACCGAGAAACAGCCAATCCAGGACCTGCAATTCTAGATGGAGTTAATGCTGTGTATGATTGGTTATTTCCTTGTTGGACCGGCTGTTGTGCACCTTGTGGCGTACCAGATTAAGCTGAAAGTCGACTATCATCATCGTACATTTCATCAAAGGGGCGAGGTTGTTGAGAAGTCCAACCTGTATTAGGGTTATCTGAAGGATTGTTAAGTCTGTCTTCCTGCTGAGAATAAGACACTTTTTGATTTTAGTCGGAAACGAGTTAACGTATTTGGTTCATTTCCGGTGACTTGGGATGAAGGCGTAATTTTAGATTCTTTAACTGAGATAGATTTTTGGCGATTTAGAGTTGACAGATCAGTAACAATTTGGTTCCTTTCGATAAATTGTTAGTTCAAATCTTCGATTTTCTGATCTTGACCTCCAAGTTTTGCTGATAAGTAATCGTTTGACTCATTAGGTGATGAGCTTGGGATTTTCTCAGCCAAATCCCCTAGTTTTGGATAAAAATACATTTGGTTGTGGTCGAGACATAACGCGATCTGATGAAGCGCATGAATTTCAGTGAAAAGTACTTGTACCGCTAACACGCAGAATTTTAAATCGTTAAACATAGCCTCTGGATGTTTTTTCACTCCTTCACGAAAACGATCTGCTTTCATACTCTCCCCAGATTCAGACCATAATTTCTTTGCATCTTCACTGACCGGGGTGAACCGCAAAGCGGATCCTTCATCATCACCATGTCTTGTCGCCAATTCCTCGATTCCATATTCAATGGTTTTATCTAAAGATTTTGAAGTAACCGCGAACTGGCGTTCTTTGAATTTTTCTGGATGTAAATCCCGTAGAAATTTTTGGACTTTTGGCTCGGTGTAGCAATTTTTGTGGCACTTTGAACATCGACATTTGGGATAAAGGGAGTTTCTTCTAGATGAATCTGTTCTTTTTAAGTCTTTCAGGTAAAATGTACATGAGCTGCGTTGCTGAGAACATGTTCATCCGCGTTTCTTGCCATTTTGGAATTATTAGTCGGATCTTTCGTCGGCTTCTCAAATTCTGGATAAAGGGATATAAATTCGAATAGTGTCACAATACAGCGAAATAAAAAGACAAGTGTTAAGAATACAATGATGTAAGGATGGGAATAAAGATAATACTGTCAATCCTCGGATAAGTTAAATCATCGGTGGCACCCAAAAAATTGAGTTTATCTCGAGTCTCCCATTTTCGTCAACCCTCAAAATTTTTGTTGTAGATTATCTCATCACAAAACTCATTAAAATAAAACACTCTGAAACAGAAATTCGATCTACAATCAAGGATCCCGAAGATGGTAAATTTAACAGTGAAAATGCAGCTGCTAAAGCGTATGTTATCCCAAGAACCACTCTAAGGTCTAGATTGAATGGGTCAAGGAGCCATGCAATTGCCTTCCGGCATTGCCAACGATTTGGCCCGGATCAAGAGGATTTTTTTAAGTCGATAGAATTCTGGATGAAGAGGCTTGAGGATCTCCCGCTAGCTATGCTAGAACTCGTGAAATGGCCTCCGAAATCACGAGGGCGAGTAGGGATCAGAAACCTCTGGGCAAAGAATGGATCAATAGCCTTTTAAGCCGTAATTCTCGGATTTATTCTACTGGTTGGAAGAAAACTCGAGGCCTGTAGATCTAAGGCCTCTATATCCGAGACCATCAAAAACTTTCTTGATTCATTCAACTAGATATCTAAAGACCTAAACATCAAACATGCTGATATTTGGAACATGGACCAAACTGAGATTGCATTGGGGGTGTACAGTAACTCCAGAATACTTGCCAGTTGTAAGAGTAAGAAGGCTTATGTCAAGAGTCTTGAGAATAGGGAATAGGTGTCGATAATTGAGGCAGTGTCGGCACGAGGCCAAAAATTGGAAGTGCCTGGTCATTTTTAAAGGGAAAACCTCCCAAAATACCTGGCTCCCAAGGGAATCGGCCCTATGTTGGTGTTATACCGTCTCGGAAAATGGATGGACTTCGAAGGTGTCAGAACTTAGGAATTAAGGAAGTATTGGAGAAGTTTGAAGTATATTATATTAAAGATGTTCGGTGACGGTAGATGATATATTCTAATCTATTTTGATGATGTGTAAAGATATATTGTAACATCCCCCTCTCTTACGTCAAGACTCCAAGTTGTTTCATATGTTGTGTGCCGCATTACTGAGACATTACAAGTTGGTATTATCTCATTTTTACAGAAGACAATAGGTAATGGATGGTTGAAGAGCGTATTTATTCCTGGGGCTTATATGAATGATCGAACCCAGCTACTCATCTATGAAGCTCTGTAAGGAACACAGGACTCACCTTTTATTCCTACTGGCCCATTCTTCGCACATTCTCTGGCCATTAGATATGGCGCGGTTTTCAGTTTTGAAATCTAAGAACCGGACTCAGATCTAAGAACTCTCCGAATGGCGCGGCACCGATAAAGAAAGAGAATTTTATTAGATTCTACCATAAGGATAGAGAAGAAGGCTTATCAGAAGGAAATATTCTAGCTGGTTGGAAAGCTAGTTCTCAAGTACTCTCAGATTCTATATGAACCACATACCCCTACCAAGACCAGGCAATCTGATGACGGGTCTGAATCAATTCTAAAGACCCCTGAAAATGCCTCAGACGTATATCGATCTCAGCAGTTCATCCAAAAATCGGAAATTATGGGCAAAGTCACGCGTGGATACTACCGGAAATATGCCATAGGACTTGAGCAAGCTAATATTCGGACAGCAGCAGCAGAAACTGAATGTTAACTTTTGAAATATCTGCTTAACGGGGCAGGCTTAAATTGTAGATCAAGGAAAAGAGTTAAACTAGATTAGAACCAAAGGTTTGCGGGGGCAGATAACATAATACCAGCTGTCGCTCAAACTAAAGCTGAATTTGATATACATGTACGTGCACTTAAACCGCGTAATAGTATTAGGAAAAGTGCTTCAAATAATAATAAATTATGGTACCAAGTCTATCGTGCTGTACACACTGATACAAAGGAATAGAAGGGTCGGATGGTGGTGTGGTACACCGTCCGGGCCGTTCTCCCAAGTAGAGTCTGGGTAGCCAAGTCACATGCCCCACTTGAGACAGGAGAAAGCTGGTTCGAATCCGGCAAGACCCTTTCCACATTTCTCGCCTGGTCATGTATGTGACGATGACGAAGGCACGCTGGATAGTCGTGGGTGGCTG
>JAATOF010005716.1:0-10207 GCA_013170925.1 Podosphaera leucotricha
CACGTGTAAAATTTAATATGGGGCTCTGCTTAACACGTGATCCTCATTAAAGGAATACCTCGCGATATGCCTTTCAAAAGGTCTGAAAATCTATATGCCTTTAACGGGGTTT
Source organism: Podosphaera leucotricha (assembly GCA_013170925.1). NCBI lineage: Eukaryota > Fungi > Ascomycota > Leotiomycetes > Helotiales > Erysiphaceae > Podosphaera > Podosphaera leucotricha. The sequence continues at coordinate 113 of JAATOF010005716.1, forward strand.
TACTGTACACAAAACGACGTGGAATCATGGATAAACATTGCGTCTTGACAATTTCCTAAATAGGTATCGCTCAAAGACAACAAGCCCACAAAAAACTCAAAAACTCAAACGGCTCGCACAAATTAGCCAATCAACGTCCGATCTAATGTTCTGCACAAGGGCATCATCATCCACTGTCAGCTACAAGTGGACAAGAATTGAGTTTCCACGATTTTTCATATGAGAATTTTTTTTCCATTACATGTCTCTTGTTTGATTCGTCAATGGAACGATTCAAGCATTACCTTGTTGTAATCTGTCTTAATTTTTAAAGTAAATAGATACAGTTCATCCCTTGACTAAACATTGCTAGCTCGCTTAATTTTATCGCGTCTAAAATGTTCGTAGTGTAGAGAACAAAGATATCAGAAGGGAAAATAGTTGACATAACCAAACTACAAATATTTATATATATATATACCATGTGTAAATGATAGAGAAAACACAGACCGTAGAATGTTAAAAAAGTCCGTCGTCGGCTGTGGATTACAGAATATGAACTAAAAATTTCCGATTGACGCTCGGATAACCTCTCGGTCCCACTATACGGATTTGTGATTTACAGTGTTACGAGGCGAAATAAAGTTTAGAATAAGAGTAAGTATTGTAAAGTATCAAATTGAATTATATCTAGACAAGAGACAATATATTTGGAGATCGGATACGTGAACTTCATTACCAAGAGCCCCAGCGGAAAGCCAAGCCCCGGAGGTCTGTGATCTATTGGTTAATCGCGGACTCCGGCGGAAAGTCATGAATTGCCATCTAAATGGCGTTCAGCACCATAGAATGTCGGTGTCTGACCGTTAATAGATCTAGTTTGGTGAGCGCTATGAAGTTAAACGTGAAAGATACTGTCGTTCCCTTGAGTCAAAAAGAGAGAGGGCGGAGACGGAGGTTATTGGAAGCCGGAGAAGATTCAAAGGCGCCAACTCTGAGGCACAGGGTCCTTAAGACACGTCCTTCACTGCTGTCTCTTGAACGACATAAATTGTTTCGTCATGTCGCTTGTAGTTTGGTCAAAATTGCCATGATTGTGGGAAAGTTTAATTTTTTGACATGCAGTTTGTTTAGATTTTTATGTGTTTGTGGTAAAGTTTCAACGACACAACAGTAAATTGATTCATCTCTAAAAAATAACTTCGGTATTAGGTAATTATGATGTTGGGTACAATTCAGCCGGCCCGTCAAAATCTGAACGAGGTGGTTACATGTCGCCGCCATGCCGCCACATTAAACGAGCCATCAGCCCCCTGGTCAAACTCCTAGGATTAGGTCCTTCTTATATCACCCCTCACTTCCAGCTTACCCCCTGCAACTCTTATTTCTTACGTTTCTCTGTCGATCTTAGCCCAACTTGCCATGACTGTGAATGTTGTGACCTAGTCTCGATGAGATCTTGGCCCAGACATGGATTGGCCTTGTGATTTAGCATTAAGTCTGACCCATACATAAATTCATTTAATGGTCACTGTTTCATCGAACGGCATATTTAAAAATTAGGGATCCCAAGAATTATCTATTTCAATAGTTTGGGGAAAAGAAAAGCAGAAGCAAAGAAGCAAAGATAAAGCGAAGCTACTGGTGTTTAAGTAACGACGAGAACACATACGACGCATCTAGCACCACCAGCAATTTCAGATTACTTTCTTTACCTTTTCTCGTCACTGTGTCATCGACTTACCATGTCCAGCTCTTCATCTTACTCAGTCTTTCACTCATCACCTCACGCCGGAAATCATATGTCTATCACCAACACCTATTACCTTGCTCACACTGCTCGTAACAAGTTGGCCTTTGAAGCTGCTCAATCTGATCACCGCCTTTCAAGGCTCGTCGGCCACGCGAATCTATTAGACTCCTTGATGATCAAGCTAAGTCGTGCTGAAGGACAAGCACAACAACAGAGCTATTCTTCTGCTCAGAGAGAAACAAGCAGTTCCGATAGATCTCGACATATCCAATGGGCAGATTGCGTAGTTGAGGAACCTGAAGAAGACTGGCAATCATCAGATGTAGATTCTTCTGACTCGGAAAGTGACTACGACTCTGATGAGGAGATGGAAATGGAAGCCGATATGGTCTCCCTGCGCAGGGTGCCATCCCACACAATTCTTCCGTCCGTGCTGCATACAGACGATGTCGATGAAGACTACGAGGTCGTAGATTTACCACACAATCCTTACTCTATTCACCTACCCGAGCTTGACCATGATTCAGACTCATCTGAAGATGATATTATGCCTCCTACACCAACGACTATCGTCTCACCCTCATTTCAAGCGCAGCCTCCGAAACAAAGTTATCCCAACTCAGAATCACCTACGACTATTATACCACCCTCAGAACAGCAAGCATTTTTTGATGAGGGTTTTTATCTTCCTTCTCGGACCGAACACGATCTAATTTCAGTCATCAGAGTATGCTGAATCTGTTAAATCCTTAATTTCACCCGTGTCTATCTATCAGTACAAGATTGACGCATATTTCTATGATTTTGAGCGATTCAGCGGGAAATGGTATTATATATTGGGATTTTTTGGGTAAAGCTAGGCGTTTGGATGGCGTACAAATAAATACCACACAAAGCGATACAGTTGTAGGTTGCTTTAATCGTTACGTTACTTTCTTTTAAATTGGACAGATTGTTGGGTCACGGCATGTTAGGGGAGTTAAAAAGGGTCATTGGGAATCTCAAAATTTAGGTCGTTGTAAAACCAGATAGACCTTTCAATTTATGAGCTATTTCCAAAACAAAACGTACACTCTGTTAAACTGTCCTCCCTCGCCATGCTCCGAATTAATCATTCAGGTGTTGATTCCATGTCTGGCGGGGCGAAAGGTCTGTGGAAGCTCCGAGCTCCGATTCCAAACTCGGATAATTTGATCTACTCCCCCATGTCGCAGTTTATGTTCGATACATGACTAGCTCGTACAGCATTGGTCCTTGCACGTATTAAATCATACCCATCTTGAATTTTCGCTTTACCAACCCATCGGGATTAAGGCTCATTTGGTGACACGTGATGAAAACAATCTCGCTCTTTTTAGCCAATAGGAAGGCGCACCAGGGACCATGGCATTTGAACATTCGGCACACAACCCTTGCAAATGTTTGTATCTATTCTTAGCAGCAGTGTTGCCGGCACTACGAGCCTTCCTGCAGCTGAGAGTGTGGATGTAGACGTTACGACCCACTTATTACTTCATCGCACATTTCGACGAAAAGGCGTACCTGATCATCGTGGGGACGAGAAGCGCGTCGGACAGACCATGACGTTGGCACAGTTATTGACGGTGCAGGTCGCGCGGCAACCCTTACGACGACTGGGGCCGCCGATGACGACAGCATCGTTGAAACCGTTATTATGTTATGGATCATCCCTCCGCATAATTAGTCGAGGGTCGACATGTACGTACAGGGATATAGCGATGAGCCTGTGTCATCCCTGTCGCCACGCGGGCGCGCAATCATCGGGTAGAAATTCGTTGCGCCCCGACGTGAACATGATCTGCAAACACACCTGCGGATGCCATCGCGCGCGGCCACGGCTGAGAAGCAGTATCGTCGACGGGTGCTGTTCGATGGTCGCCGACGACGCAAGGGAGCGTGTCGGCGTTTGGCACACAGCATGTCAACGTTTCAAGAGTTGGGCTGGTCAAAAGAACCAGGCGATAACTTGTCCGGCGCACGCAAGGGTCCTCCCAAATTGTGCTCGTGCGCGCATCGATCCCCCGGCTCGACGCGTCCAGCGTATGAACCGTGATTTCGAGGAAGAAAAGAAGGTGATAGATCCGCATACGGGAATATTTAAATCTCCCTCCCGGATCCCACGTATCCGCACTCCCGCCCCCGAAATGATGATAAATCACGTGCTTATTCACACATGACTTCATTCGTTTCGTACTTTATTCATGTACTTCATTACGCGAAGCCTCGTCGGTTTTCGGCGAAGTTCAGGATGCACCACGGGGGAGTTTTACTGGGACCCAAGACGCGAGACCCTGGCGTGCCCGAAGTCATTCGCCTTGAAAATTTTGTGGACCAGGTGTTCTAATTCTTGTCATTATGTAATCGGCTGCGCAAACCGGGTGAGTAAGCGATTCAGCTACGTACGTACGTGGCAGGGCTCATGGACATGTGCAGCGCTTCTGGCATGTCCGCTAGGTGTGCGACACTTAATCTTTAAATCGAGGACCCTAGGATCCCGACTCGTCGCAACCTCTTGCGCGTTGAGGTGTCCTTGGTGCGCAGTGTCTGTCTGGATTCACGTTGGCGAGCCTTGACTGACGAGCGCGCCTGCGGCTCTACGGTCATAATTTTTCAAGGTCGGGGTGCCAGAGTCGCGCAGTGGTATGGCACACGCATCACAGCCTCGCTGTACGTACATCTAGCTTCGTACGTCCATGAGCGAGGGCTAGCGTTACTTGGACACCAAGGCGGTTATTTACTGAGGATAAAGTCGTGGGTTGTATTGCGTGAGTTTGTGCTGGACCAGACTGATCTGGATTTTCGTTGCGACCGAAGCTTGGCGAACTTGGCCATGAGACCACGTCGCATTTCTTTCCCCCACCAAGTCACGCGTCTCACATGGGGTACCCCAAGAACGCTTCATTCGGAAAGGCGCCAGAATCCCAGACGCCAGGTTTATTTCCGCACAACTTGCCCTTCGACAACACTGATTTCCGAATCCGGCACATCTTATAGCTGTTATGAACGAGCTAACACCCGTTTGAATATAATACCACACTCTGCCTGCTGCGCCTAGTTCGACTACGAGATGTTGGATGTTACCGTCGGTCGTCGGTGGTATTATAGATTGTCGCATCTGTAATACATATAAATGACACATGATGCGTTTCATAGGATAGAAAATATCACCACGTCTGTCATACGACAAGCCTAGTAGGCGACGAGCGCTAACGGCGTCAAAATGCCGTCTACTTGACGACCACTTGACTAAAGATAATCTTTGACAAACGCTATTACTGACTAGCGTTAGATCACAACCCTCGCAAATATACTCCGTAGTATCACCCCTTTGAACGAGTGATTTACAAGGTACCTCGTAACAAAAAATTTAGCCAAAAGGCACACGATTTTTGAACGTACGTTACAAATTACCAGACTTATTTCTGTCGAGTTTGTCTGTCTGCGTGTAAGCTAAAGTTCCGACTGATTCAAAGAGAGAACCGACCTTTGCTAGAATTTATTTAATTTGGGATAAAGACAGCATCTAGGAGTAATGAATTTCATTCGGAAACCACTTTCAACATCGCAAAATCGGAATATGAGCGAGGATTAACAGCTACGTAGGAAAGTCATATGACACGCTCTCATTGTCTGGTTAATCCGGAAGTACGATCTCTCCTATCCCAGAACAGGCCAAATCCCAATACTATAATTGTCAGTGTCGTTACTAATCATCTCAGACTATTTAGAGAGCACGATAGTTTCATGATGATCATCTCAAGAGACTAAACTCTTAGGAGGAGCGTTTGTAACGGATGTTTTTTGCTGGAATCGCTCCGGCACAAGGAATAAGGATTGGATAAATCTTTGATATTATTTTTTTACTAATTCTTTATGGACACGTGAGACCATGTGCATTTCTCAACCTTTGGCACCACAAATCACAAATCCTCAAAATTATTTCATACATATATCTATTGACTAATTTAGTATCGATTCAAATAAACTCGTGTGAGTCAATACCAATGAATACCTCTTTATCTTACCCTTCTACTATTACGCTACCTAGCTTATCGAACTTGATGCTCTTTCACGGGCTGTTACTGCCTCACATAGATCTCTGACACCACCGGCACCTCTAGAAATTCAAAGGGTAGTTTTAGAAAGCTCCGAATGACCTTTGGCTGCATCTAAATCCAAACTTATGCTCTGAGCAAGTACGAGGAATTGAAAGGGTAAAGTTAAATAGGGCACCATTTCTTCTATTAAAATTGAAGGAGTTGCAGTTTTCGTTGGAAGCTCAAGAGTCTCAAGCTCACTCATACAGTGAAAGGTCTCGCCGAGTGGACGATTTGGCATAGCCTTCTGTCTTGTACCTTATGTATACACAAGTCTGCTGCACCCAGCTGGATGGTCTCTATGAGCGCTTCAGAAGGGTAGCTATGTCTTCGGATTTAGTCTTGATGTTGGTATTAGGTAAGCCCCGCACCCAGTGGTTTTTGATGGATTTTTCTCGGCAGCTATACACCCATAAATGGCTTTCGTATCATTGGCTAGAGAGAGGAGACAATGAAGAGCTTTCAGTTCTAAGTATGCATTCGAATGAAGACTTGTGGAGGCATTACTGATGGACACGGATCGCGGAGGAGGCACGAGAAAGGCAGACTATCTGGAGAATATGTCAGAACTTAGGATTTAGGAAGTATTGGAGAAGTTCGAAGGTTATTCTATTAAAGAAGTTTGGTGACGGTCGGTGATATACACTAGTCTATTCTGATGACATGTAAAGATATATCGATATATTCCTCGATATCTTCTTGGGGACAGTCTATATGTATTACAGGAGCTATCTATTTTCAGCTCTTAACCTATCCCAGGCGAATGCCATATTATAACATCCCTATTTCTTACGTCAAGACTCCGTGTTGTTTCATATGTCGTGTACCGCATTACTGAGACATTACAAGTTGATAATATCTCATTTCTCACACTCCCCCCTCAGACTTGGCGATATGAAGGAGTAACGGCAAGTGTGAAGTGTAATTCTGACAAATAGGTATCTTTGGTTTGTTAGCCTGTAAGCCGAGAAGACTTACAAGTCTGTTAAATATTCCTGACTCAAATACACAATAAGTCCATTAGTAGGGAAACTAGATACAGCCAATCATATACATGTAAAGCCAAAACCCAACAACTATAATCTAAGAAATGCACACGATATCACGTGCCCATAAAGGATTAGTAAAAAAGTTATCAAGATTTATCCAGTCCCGAGGAACAATGCACATCTCTTAGAAAAAAGTACTTTGGTAAATAGTATGAGAACGAGCCCATCGCGACTTTGCAGGATGGATAAGGCAAGTCTCTTTCTGTACATGTACATGTATGTGTTTTTCTGGCAACTACCCAGCGAGTAACATGTACATGTACATCCATATTATCTACAAATTGGAGTCTACTGGTATTAGCCGCCTGGTGTTAAATGTAGCACAAGACTATAAGCTCATAGAACTGTGTCTATGATTGTGTCTATGACAAGAAATGGTCGTTCTAAGTGATTGGGCAGACTTGATGTAACCGGCTCAAAGTTTCTCTGATAAAATTGGTGCTGAGACACTGGTCCATGAAGATAAACGATCTTATTGACGACGAAAAAATTGTCGGATATCGCCGTACACTTCTACTCCATGTATCCCGAAAACATAATATCCAGAGGTTTTAGGTGAGGGGCGCCACACATGAAGGTTGAATGTTCCCGTCGACATGGAATCCGCTTATATATCTTACGGCTTGGCTGATCGAATTTGAGCTAAAGACAAATAGATTTGGTAGATGTGATTGGTGGCTGGCCCGGTTTCGCGGGTTGGGTGCTGGGTGCTGGGTTAAGACAAGTATGAAGGATTCAAGACTGGTCATCATAACCCGAGTAGAGGCCGGGATTTAGCGATGATATCTTGGGCAGTATCTCGTTCCAATGGTGCGTTTACCAGTGCCTGGATTCTGTGGACCAGTTCCATGCGATATAACCCATCCGTGTTGCTCAAAGCCTCGACGAGCACGAGTAACAATGGGTCGGTTGCCTTGGTAGGCCATATCAAGTTTGCCGAATCTCTCTATTTCTACTGCCTGACCTGCTTCGATACGTACCGCGGGCTTTGTGGAATCTTAGAGCCGATGGCTTTGGTCGCGTCAAGTTGAGGCACTGACATCGGCCCGCACTGACTTAGTCACCGCTCGGCATGTTCCGCTCGCGTGTGCACGATCGCTGCTGCTCTTCATGGCGGGTATACATATAGACATCCGTCCGCCCGGCGCTATCGCTGTGTCAGTAACTGTTGCATTGATAATTAACCTATAACGTACATGTACATGTGAATTTAATTTATTCAAACTTGATTAGCCAATTTGGTAACGCGGCCCAGAGGGGTCGAATGGCTCAGCGGTAGGTAATGCAGGCTGTGGAAGTACACGCAGCGACTCAGTAGCTCGTCCGCCTAGCCCCGGAAAAATAAGAAGTGTGTACATTCGACTCCAATAGACTCTTCCACTTTCCCTCTGATTAAATATTTAGCTTATTTTTGAAAGTAAATCAAGGTTTTTCTCGATTCTTTCTTAACCAGATACTCACGGTTGAGGTTGGCAAAGGTGCAAATCTCTACTTTTCTAGATGCGGTATTTGTAATAGTTATCCATTGTCTGAGTTAATCAGCCAATTTAAAATCTGCGAATCTTCTGGTACTCATTGAATGATGAAGGCCTGAGTGGGGGCGAAGAATTGAATATTGAATACCCTACAAAAACTTTCGAAAGTAATTTATTCCAGATTCATACCAAGTGTCCTGTAAGGTGTTGCTAAGAGACATGGCATTTATTTTTCTTACTACTATCAGGATTGTGGCGAGAAGCGTTCTTTACCTCCTTTGCTTTATTGTAGTCATTTTCATTACGTTCCTTGACGCCATAAAAATTGGTCGAATTATTTCTTAACGTTTGATGCTTGAATGAGGTGGTAATAGATATGTCTATCGGAGACACTCGAAGACAATTTCAGCGCAGAGGGGAAGATCTGGTTGGAAACAACGGATACAAAAAAGAAAGAAGAGTTATCTTATGTGATACTCTAACTCGGATTTAATGGAGACGTGCTCTTAAGGTTCCTGCAAGTGTTTCTGGTACTCTTTCATCAATCGTTGTACAGAAATTTTGGTCTGGGAAGGACAGAAGATGAAGGACCTCTATTGGGGATTGAATGATCTCCTCACATATTTAAAATAACCGTGACACTTTTCGATAATTATATCGTCTTTGTTAAAAAGGTCGAGTCAATCCTTAGCAGATTGGAGTTACGCGAAAACTACAACTCCAAGCAATGGTCCCACGCATACAAAAGTCTGATATATTTATTCGTAGACTGGGCAACGCCCCCAAGTTCTCTCTGAATTTAGCTTTGATGCTATCCACCGAGCATTCTCTAGTAATGATGACAGGTCCAGTGGCTCATCACTCCAGTTATTAGCGATCTTTCTTTCGATCGTAATAACTCCACCAGACAAAAAAAATCAGATAGTGACTGTTTTTGGTAAATGAAGTTCACGTAAATTGATACGGTGTGTAAAAATTTGCCTGGATAACAAAGAGTTCAAAAGGTTGATGCATCGCTTGGTGGATGAGTGACTTAGTGTACGCTTTCTTAACGCGATTCGAAATCTATTGGTGGCAATAAAATGGATATGGCCCATGCGCCCCGTTAATTACCCATCCCTGAATCGCTTAGCACTAGCGTCGCTCATCCCTGAATGTTCGGCACTGCTGACAAATCACAAATATTTTCAAAATTCATATTTTTGGAACCGCTTGCGGCACAAAAAAAATACACAAACGTACATGTATCATCCCTCCACACTTACTCCGCTTATTTTTTAAAATCATTGAGGGGTATCGGGTTCGGGTTTTTCCAATATATTTGGTTCACTATAACCTACTGGTATTGTATGTGAGGCGTGACCGGTGTGTAGCACTTGTCAATGTAGAAGATCGCCTATCTTTGTACCAAACAGCTTTCGTTGCAAGTTTAAGTGAAAATTTATATATATACTTAATAGAATTAAAATCTAACTTTAACAAAATCGCGCGCGCGGTTTTGTTGAAGTTAGATTTTAATTCTATTTCAACAAACAAGCTACCCTTGAGAGAACTTCATATAATAAGTTAAAATGTGCACGTAATTCATATGATGTGTTACATTCTAGTTGTAATATTTCGACGCAAATTTCTAAAGGTTTTATTTAATATTAAAATTTAATTATATACATTCAGCTCAAGATTTTAACGCCTTTGTCTCTCGGACCACGAGCATCGTTACC
>JAATOF010005720.1:0-19144 GCA_013170925.1 Podosphaera leucotricha
AGGGCGACCGCGAGCTGCTCGTGCAGCTCTTTGCAAACCTCATCGAGAACGCGATCCGTCATTGCCCCGCAGGCACCAAGATCGCAATAGGCCTCCGCGCCGACGCCCACGGATTTCGTGCCGAGGTGAAAGACAATGGGCCCGGCATTCCCGAGGGCGAACGCGACAAGGTGTTTCGCCGCCTCTACAGGCTCGAGCGTGCCCGCTCGACGCCGGGCAGTGGCCTCGGCCTTACCCTCGTCGCGGCCATCGCCGAACTCCACGACGCGCGCGTCAAACTCGACGACGAAGCCCCGGGCCTGCGCGTCGCCATTTCTTTCCCAAACCCCGTAGCATCCTGAAAAATCGCGCGCTTACGAAAGCGTATGTCTGCGGCCAGGGTGCGGAAAGCTCGGAGGAGCATAAATGAAGACGCACACGTTGATCGCGTGCACACCGATTTTAGCGCTCAGTTCGAGTTCCAAGTGAGGGAGTAACATGAAAACAATCGCAAAAGCCGCCAGCATCGCCATCGCGATGACAACTGCCGCCGGCGCGGCCATCGCCGCCAGTCCCGCCCATGAAGTGACTGGACGCATCGAGCATCTCAATCCCAAGGGTCAACATCTGACTGTGCGCAACCAGGTCTATCGCTACGATCCGCGGCTCATGGGCGTGGGCCTGCGCCGCGGCGAACGCGTGCATATCATCTATCGCGAACAGCACGGTCACCGGAACGCGATCAAGATCATTCCGGCCGCATAGCTGACGACCTCTATAAGGCCCGCGACGAACTTCCGGCCTCCCTCCCCCACGCCCATCCCATGGCCGGAAACGGAGCCGCTGCCTAAACTGCTTGCTAAACGAGCACACGGCCACCCCCGCCGTCCCTCGCACCGTTCTCACGGTGAGCAAGACTCATTTGGCAGCGGCTCCACTCGCTCTGCAAAGCGCGCTAAAGCCTGTCACAGCGTGATAATTTGATACAATTTTCCGGCTCGCCGCGACGCCGCGACCGCACCTTCCTCGAAGACGTTGGGCTATAACCTCCCGAATTCGTCGAGAGTTCGTCTGAGGGCGATCGATCCATCGCAATTCGCAGGGATCGGTCGGGCGCACACGAGGGGCCGGAAATGTGGATCGTCAAGTACGCCATCGCTCACCGGCACACGGTCGGCGTTCTGGCAATCTTGCTTTTCCTGTTCGGCGGGCTCTCGGCACGCCGCATGTCCACCGACATTCTGCCGACGGTCAATATCCCTGCAATCAACGTCATATGGACGTATCAGGGACTGAACGCGCAGGAGATGGCCAGCAAGCTCACGTCCTTCAGCGAGCTTGCCATCATGAACAACGTCGACAACATCCGCGAGCTGCGGTCCGAGACGTTGAATGGCGTCGCCATCGTTCGCATTGACTTCCAACCCGGCACCAACGTCACCAATGCGTTCGCGCAGGTCACGTCTGTAAGCCAGACCATTCTGCGGCGCATGCCGACCGGCACCACGCCGCCGCTCATCATTCCTTACATCCCGTCATCGGTGCCCGTGCTGCAGCTCGTGCTCGCGTCGGACACGCTGAACGACGGCGCGCTCTACGATTATGCGCGTCTTCAGCTTCGTGCGCAGATCCAATCCATCCCCGGCATTCGCCTCTCTCTTCCCTACGGCGGCGCCGCGCGCCAGGTCATGATCGACCTCGATCCCGAAGCGCTTCAAGCGCACGGGTTATCGCCGAGCGACGTCGCGCGCGCCATCGGAACACAGAACCTCACACTGCCATCCGGGACGCTACGCACGGGAACGCGCGAAATCCTGATCATGACCAACGCGAGCCCGGAAACGGTCGAGACCTTTGCCGATCTGCCGTTACGCTCGATTCAGGGCCGCACCATCAAGATCTCCGATGTCGCAAGCGTGCGTGATGGCCAGGCCGTGCAGACAAACGTTGCGCGCCTCGACGGCCAGAACGCCGTCCTCGTCTCGATCCTGAAGCTCGGTAACGCGTCGACCGTCGACATCGTTCGCGAGATCAAGAGCCGCATGCCCGAGATCCGCGCGGCAGCACCCGAAGGCGTTACCGTCCAGCCTATCTTCGACCAATCCGTCTTCGTCGAGCATGCCGTCGACGCCGTGATGAAGGAGGGTCTGATCGTCGGCCTGCTCGTCGCGTTCGTCGTCCTCATCTTCATCGGGTCCTGGCGTTCGTCGCTCATCGTGCTGACCTCGATACCCCTGGCCCTTCTCGCGTCCGTCAGCGGCCTGATGTTGACGGGGCAGACGTTCAACCTGATGACGCTCGGCGGCTTGATGCTCGCAATCGGCATCCTCGTCGACAACGCCCTCGTTGAAATCGAGAACATCAATCGCAATCTCGAAACCGGGCTTCCTCTAAGGGCAGCGGTCATGAAAAGCGCCAGCGAGGTGGCGTTTCCAGAATTCGTGTCCACCCTGTCGATCTGCATCGTCTTCTCGCCCTTGTTCCTCCTCACCGGAACCGCCGCGTTCGTGTTCACTCCACTCGCCCTGGCCGTCGTCTTCGCGATGATCGCCTCGTATATCCTGTCACGCACGCTCGTTCCGACGCTCGCGGCGATGATGCTGAGCTCGCATGCGCATCAGGAGAGCGAAGGTGGCTTTGATGGCGTCGTCAGGCGAGCCGCCTCCGGCGCGGCGTCCTTCGTCGGCTTCCTTGCTCGCCACAAGACGCTACCGCTGGCCGCCCTCGCAGGCGTCATCGCTCTCGGTGCGGTGACCTTGAGCCGGCTCGGCAGCGAATTTTTCCCGCAGACGGATGCTGGTATGATCCGCATCTATGTTCGCTCAACACCCGGCCAGCGCATCGAGGAAACCACGCGCACGTTTGCGGAGGTTCAGCGCGCCATACGCACGGTCGTTCCGGAAAATGAGATCGGCTTCATCGCGGAGAACATCGGCGCCCCTGAACCCGTCAACCTCGCCTGGATCGAAAGCGGCGTCATCGGCTCTTTCGACGGCGAGATCTTGATCCAGCTCGGTGCGGAGCATGCGCCGACCGCCGGATACGTCAGCGCCATCCGCCGCATGCTGCGTGAACGTTTCCCAGATCTCACTTTCTATTTCCGCCCCGCAGACGCCACCGCACAGACGCTCGCGGGATCGGCGCAGACCGCGATCGAAGTGCGCATCATCGGGCGCGACGGCGTGGGTAATGGAGAAGCGGCGCGCGCATTGCAGGATCGCATGCGAGACATCCCCGGCGCCGTGGACGTCGCCATCCGCCAGGTTCGCAATCTTCCATCCTATTACATTGAGATCGATCGCACGCGAGCGCTGCAGATCGGCGTCACGCCGCAGGACGCCTCGACCGCCATTCTCTCCACACTCGGCTCAGGGGGAACGGTCTCTCCGACGTTCTGGGCCGACCCGGTTGTCGGCAGTTCCTACGCCGTGCAGATCGTTGCACCGCCGTCAAACCTCGTCGAGATGGAGCAATTGCTGAACACGCCTGTCCGGTCGGCCGAAACGGGACGCACGGTCACACTGCGCACCATCGCCAGCGTTCAGCTTCGCAACGTTCCCGCAAACATCGACCGTTCGACGTTGATGCCCATGGTCACCGTGCTGGCCAATGTCGAAGGCCGCGATCTCGGCGGCGTTTATGCGGACGTGTCCCAGGCCATCGCGGATATCGAGAAACGCTTAAAGCCCGGCAATCGCATCGTGGTCGCGGGCCAAGCCCGCTCCATGTCGCAAGCCTATGCGGAAATGACAGGCGGCATCGCGCTTGCCGCCGTGCTCGTATATCTCGTCATGGTCGTCAATTTCCAATCGTGGCTCCTGCCGTTCATCGCTATGAGCGGGCTTCCCGTCGCCATCACCGGCGCTTTCCTCGGCCTCTACCTGACCGGCACGCCGCTGTCCGTCCCTGCCCTCACCGGCTTCATCATGGTGATCGGCGTCTCGACGGCAAACTCCGTTCTCGTCACCAGCTTTGCCCGCGACCTCCTCGTGGAAGGCGCGTCGTCGCTCGAGGCTGCCGTCGATGCCGCTCGCACGCGCTTGCGCCCCGTACTCATGACCGCGACCGCAATGATCGTGGGAATTCTTCCCATGGCGCTTGGCCTCGGCGAAGGCGGCGAGCAGAACGCCCCGCTCGGCCGTGCGGTCGTCGGCGGCCTCATGCTCGGCACGATAGCCACGCTGACTTTGGTGCCATTTTTGTTCGCTGTTCTGGCCCGGCCGCGCGTACCCGAACATGAGGACGCGATTCCGCAATCCCAAGCCATAGCCTTCCCACGAGCGGGTGAAAAAACGACGCCATGATAAAACGCATCGTCATTACATGCCTGACCATCGCCATCGCGGGAGCGGCCTCCTACGTCCTGTGGCGGGAGCACATCGCGCCCGCCTTCACGGCCGAAGCGACGGCCAAGAGCCACCCCAACCCAGCCGAGCAAACGGCTGTGCCTCTGAAGACCGTGCGCATCGTTCATCCGGAGCCGTTGCAGGAAGCCGGTACGATCAAGATCACGGGCCGGACGGCGCCCGCCGAGCTCGCCATCGTTGCGTCGCGCGCAAGCGGCGTGGCGTCCAAGCGGCTGGTCGACATCGGCGACAAAGTTGCAGCGGGAGACGTTCTTCTCTTGATCGACGCTCCTGAGGTCGATCAGGAGCTCGCGCGCGCGAAAGCCTCCGTCGAACAGACGCGCGCCCGTCTCGATCTCGCGAGGGTGAATGCGGGACGCGCCGAACGCCTCGTGAAGCAAGGGCACGTGTCGGAGCAGCAGCTTGACGAGCGCACATCCAACGAACGCGTCGCAGTCGCGGATCTCGCTGCAGCCGAAGCGGAAGTACACCGGTTGACCGAAGTGCAGGGCTTCCTCACCGTGAAAGCGCCGTTCGCCGGCACGATCGTGTCGCGCTCAGTCGAGCGTGGTGATCGCATCTCCGCCAGCAACTCTCAGCCGAGCGCGCCACTCTTCACCATCGCGCGTCTCGACGAGCTTCGAGTTGAACTGGATATCCCTCAGACGGACGCCCTCAAGGTTCGCCTCGGCAACGCGGCCAAGGTCACCTTCGCCGAACTACCGGGTGAAATCTTCGAAGCGAAAGTCGTTCGCCGCACGGGGCTGATCGACGCAACCTCATCGACCATGCGCGCCGAGCTGGTAATGACAAACCCCGAGGAACGCATCCCCGCAGGTCTCAACGGCGTGGTGACCATCAACGTTTCGCGTGATCGCATACCGGTGACAATCCCGAACAACACGCTCGTCACGCGCGACGGCCAGCAGCAGGTCGCGCTCGTCGTTCTGGAGGATGGCGACGAAAAAGTCGCGTTCCGCAAAATCTTCGTAGGCCGCGACTTCGGCAATCGCGTCGAGATCATTGCCGGCCTCGAACCGCAGGACCGCGTCATCCTCGCGCCAAATGCGCTCATTCGCGAGGGCGATAAGGTTGCCGTGACGACCGCGACAGTGTCGAAGGCAACCGGCACCAAGACACGGTGATACAAGCTGCGGGGCTCAATAGCCCGTCATCTCGAGATAACCCACGCCAGCATGCGAGCCGGAGTAGCGGATCGGCCCCTCCCAGTATGGAAAGGCCGTTCCCATCCAGCTCTCGGCATTGAGCGGCGTGGTTTCGATTTTGAGACCTCGACTTTTCACTTCGACTGTCCACGTCACAGGAAGTTGCCGCCCTGCGACGGAGCGCGTCTCGCCGGGCGTCAGCGTGATGTCGCCGCTGGCGAGCGGCGTCACAGTGTCATCGGCACCGATCCAGCTACCGGATCGGAACGCCCCGCCTGCATCCTCGCGAAGCTGGAACAGCATCAGCTTCTCGCCATCGGGAAGATGCAGCGAAAACCAGTCCCAACCCTTCTGATTGCTCGCAAGTGGCTGGCTGCTCCACTCCCGGTCCATCCACGCGCTGCCCGTCACGGCGATGCTGCGCCCGTCGATCTCGAGCGTTCCCGACACGGCGAAGTAAGGTTGGCTGTAATAGTAGGACGCCTGTCCCCGCTCGGATTTGCGGCTGTATCCGCGATCGCCTTGCAGAACCGGCGCCCGCGATGAGGCAAGCTTCAATGCATACCGAAAGCCATCACCAGATGCAGAAAGATTGACGGCACTCAACCCTTCGGCGCCTTCGTCAGCCGCGAACGACCATTCATCAATCCACGCCTTGAACGGTTGCGCTTCGACACCGGCCTGACCGATCCCCCCGCGCGCGAGCGTTTCGGCGTACTTGTGTACCCGGAGGTTCGTCACCGCCGCATGCCCCATCCATACCTGCTGGCTGGCCCAGCCGTCTCGTTCCGCGCCCGGCGCCAGAGCCTGCCGAAACAAGGTCCACTGCACGCCGTAGGAAACACCCTTTTCGTCGTGGAGGTTGGCCGTCACGTACCACCACTCGATACGGAAATCGGGATGCGCGCCGAAGTCTGCTGGAAACGTAATCGCTCGCCCCGGAACGACATCGGCAAAACCTGCCACCTCGCCACCAAGTCCCGCGAACCCTTGCGCTGCGACGCGGCTGCCACAAGCCCCGAGCACGACAAGTAGGCACACAATGAGACCTTTAACGTTCATCGGCGAACACCTTGAGCAACTCGTGCGGCGCGGTGCGTGCGAGCCGCGCCACCGGAATGATCGACGCAATCAATGCCGTCACGAGAGCGAGCATAACGACGACGGCCCACTGCTCCGGAAACACGTGAAACGGCAATCGCCAACCGAATGCCTGCACGTTGACGATCGCGACGAGACACCACGCGAGAACAAGCCCGAGCGGAATTGCGAGGATCGCCGTCATCACCGCCAGAACGGCAAGCTTCCCGACTTCCAGCTGCCCAAGCTGTCGCCGTTGAACGCCGAGCGCCCAAACCGGCGCAAGCTGAGCCAGCCGCATGCCGCTGAGCGTAAGCAGGCTCGCGAAGAGCGCAACGCCCGACACAACGAGCGTGAGCGAATTGAGCGCCGCCGTTACCGCAAAGGTCCTCTCGAAAATCCGCGTCGAAGCCGCCTTGAGCGAAGCCTGATCGACGACACGCGCCAGGGCCGGACCGAATTCGGCCTGCATCGCCTCGATCAATGCTCCGGCAGCGTCCGGCGCCATGCGCAGGCTGAACGCCACCCGCCGCGCGTCGGGCCAATGCCGGGTAAGCTGACCGACATCCATCCGGACCTGCCCCTTCGGATTTCCGTAGTCCGGAAAAATGCCGACGACCGAGACGGTCCAAACGTCGCTGTAAGTCGGAAGGGCGATCTTGTCTCCCACACGTGTTCCCAGGCGCTGCGCCAGTTGCTCGCTGATCAGCACGCCTTCGCCGTCCCGCACCTTGTCCCAGGCGTCGCGCGCGGACGACAAAAGCGAAAAGTGCGCACGATAGGTTTCGTGATCGCGCATGCCGACGAGTTCCACGGGCCAGCTTTCGATCCGCGTTTCCGCGCGCCAGACCGGCAGAATTGCGCGAACTTCCGGCCGCTTTTCAAGCCACGCCACGATACGCTCCGCTTCAGCAGCTCCGACGGCATCGAAATAGACTTCCGAATTCAACCGCTCGTCGAGCCATCCGGTGAATGTCTTGCGGAAGCCCTCGACCATCGTGCCCACGCCGACATTGGCCGAGAGCGCGAGCAGAAGCGCCATCAATGCCAACGAAAGCCCGGAGAGCTGCTGACGCGCGTCGGCCCAGAACCATTCGGAGAGCACCCCACGCGCCGTGCGCTCACCCGATCGCAGAACAAGCGCGAGAAGCGGCGGGAGCAGCAACGCCACCCCGAGCAGCACGCCTGCGATGACCGCAAACCCGGCGACGAGGCCACGACCGGCCGAATACGCGAGGAACGCCAACAGCAAGCACACGAGCGCAATCGTCGCCTGCCGCCGCAACTGTGTCTGTTGTGCTTCGCGCCACGCGATCGGCTTGGCGACCGAGAGCACCGGCATGTTCGCCACTTTGACAAGGCTCGCCGCCGATGCCGCAAGCGCACCGATAAGTGCCATCCCGAGGCCGGACGCCCACCACGTGACATCGAGCCCAAGCGTTCCGCTCACGTGCGCCCCGTAAAGCCCATCGAGGGTTGCAGCAACATTCGGCAGCAGCGACGCGGCGATGACGTACCCCGCCACCATGCCAAATGCTCCCGCGATGAGGGCGATCAGCACGACCTCCAGTACCATCACCGAGATGAGATCCACGAGCGAGACGCCGATCGCACGCATCGTTCGCAGCATCCCGAGCCGTTGCTCGAACGCGAGCCCGATGGAGGCATGCGCGATGAACAGCCCCACGATGAAGGCCAGAAATCCAAAGGCCGTAAGATTGAGATGAAAGCTGTTCGTCAGCCGCGCGAGATCGCCACCGGCAGTTGCCTGCTCGATCTTCAATCGGCCATCCGTGATCGCAGCAAGCGCATTCGCATCGACAGGAGCCTCGCTCCCGAAAACCAAGCGCGTCAATTGTCCCGGCCGCGCCAGGATCTGCTGCGCCATCCCGATGTCCACCACGAGCAGTCCCGGCCCCACGGCGTCGGCACGCACAAAAGGCGGCAACGTTTCGCCGCGATCCGTCCGGATGGATGTCGTCGCGGCGCCGCCAAGCTCGACGAAAGTTTCAGGCGCCACCAGTGTGCGGCCCGGCGCGCGCAGAAACGCTTCGAGATCGGCGCTGCTCGCAAGCCCGCTCACGGAAGAATCCTGAGGCGCAGTCAATGGCTCGATACCGACCAGCCTGTAGGCCACCCCGCCGATCCGCACGGTGCCCTCAAGCACCGGCGACACCTTCCATCCCGCGCGCCGCAACGTGGCATAGTCGGCTTGGGAAGCGAACGCGCCTCTCGCCGGGACGATGCTGGCCTGAGCCGTATTTCCGAGCACTGCCGCCGCGCGATCATAGCTCCCGCGCGCCTGCGCGTTCAGAGCCTGCACGCCGCTCCACAGCGCCGTAGCGATGGCGAGACCAATAAAAAGCGTGGCGAAGTTGAGCGGATGTCGTCGCCAATGGCTGATCAGCGTCAGAAAAATCCAGGCGGCCCGCGTCACGACACCACCACGCCCGCCGCAAGCGTGACCTGCCGGTCAAGCCGGGCCGCAAGACGCGTGCTGTGCGTCACCATCAGAAATCCGCAGCCCGTGCTGCGCACGAGATCGAGCGCAAGACCGAGCACTTCGTCGCCCGTAGCCTCGTCGAGGTTTCCGGTTGGCTCATCCGCAATGACCAGCCGCGGCTTGAGCGCGAGCGCGCGCCCGATGGCAACGCGCTGCTGTTGCCCACCGGAGAGCTGTTCCGGATAACGCGCTTCGAGTCCGCTAAGCCCGAGACGCGTGACGAGCGCGTCATGCCAGGACGGATCAAATCGCCCGGCAAGACGCGCTTGAAACGCAAGGTTGGCGCCGACGGTCAGGCTCGGCACCAGATTGAACTGTTGAAATACGATACCAATCTTCTCACGCCGAAGTTCTGCGCGACCTGCGTCCGACAGATCGGTGACGCTCACTCCATCGAGCAGGATGTCGCCGCGATCCGCTTCGTCGAGCCCCCCGATGAGATGCAGAAGAGTGCTCTTGCCGCTGCCGGATTCGCCGAGCAGCGCCACGCTTTCGCCAGCGGATAGCGTGAGATCAGCCCCCTTGAGCACGGAAAGCGCGCCCTGCGGCGTCGCGTAAGACTTGTAGAGCCCGGCGGCGCGAAGCAGTGGCGTATCACCTACCTCGCGATCCGTCACATCAAGCTCCCGAAATGAAGCGCGTGTAGTCGTCTGTTGTGTCGATGTCTGCGAACAGGCGCTCGTCATCGAACGCCACATCAACACGCGCTTCACCCAATGTGTCCAGCAAAGACTTGCCGCCCCTGGCGCCGGTAAGCTGCGCCAGACGCGGAAAGAGCGCCTTGGGCCAGAGGACGGGATTGCGTTGCTCCCCGCCCCCCGTCACAGGCACGATCACGTCGGATGCGTTGTGCTCGGCAAAAACCTCGGTCAACCGCCGAAAAACGTGGGCAGAGAGATTGGGAAGGTCCCCAGGAACGATGAAAGCCCCGTCGAGGCCAGCTGGCAAAGCGCTGACACCCACGGCAATCGATCCGCCGATGCCGTCGTCCCATTTCGAATTCGGGACGATCCGCACCAGCAGTCCTGAGAGAGCCGTCACATAACCCTCGTGTTCCGCGCCGGTCACCACAACAATGTCGTCAACATCAGCCGCCAAGACCTCACGCGCGACGCGCGTGACCATCGGGTGGCCTTCGACGGACGCGAGCAGCTTGTTCTCCGAACCGAACCGCCGCGACGCTCCGCCCGCGAGCAACACCGCGCCAATGCGAATACGACCGGCAGCGCCCATGTCAGGCTCCGCGCCGGGCCTTGATCACGGCGCCGAGAATGGAAACGGCGATCTCAGCCGGACCTTTGGCCCCGATCGAAATCCCCACCGGCGCATCGATGCGCGAAATCTCATCCGCTGAGAGCCCGGCTTCGCGCAGCCGTTCGACGCGCTTCTCGTGCGTGCGCCGCGATCCCAGCGCGCCGACATAGAAACAAGAAGACCGAACAGCGAGCGGCAGCGTCTCGTCGTCAAGACGCGCGTCGTGAGCGAGTGAGACGACAGCCGTACGGTTGTCGAGCTTGAGCGCCGGCAGCGCCGTCTCCGGCCAATCCTGGCGAAGGGGCACGCCCCCGAAGCGCGTCTCCGATGAAAATGCCGTGCGAGGATCGACTACGGTCGATTGGTATCCGACACGCTGCGCGAGGTCGGCCAGAACCTGCGCCACATGCCCCGCACCCACGAGGATTACATGCACGGGTGGCGCCAGCGCATGCAGGAAGCGACGGCCCTCCGGCCCATCAGCAAGCACGCATTCTCCGTTCGCGAGCAATTCGGCCGTCTCGGCATCAAATGCCTCGGTACTGCGACTGAGACTACGCCGCCCGCTGGCGAGGTCCGTATCCACGACAAGAAGCGACCGGCCGTTGCGCGCGTCAAGCACCGCATCGAGATAGGCAGCATCTTCCGCCCCGGACAGTCGCTCGACAAAGATCTCGATACGTCCGCCGCACGGCAGCCCGACGCGCCACGCCGTTTCGTCTCCAACGCCGAATTCGAGAACCTTCGGCACGCCGCTCGCGATCACGTCGCCAGCCGCGGTGATGACGGCCGCTTCGACACATCCGCCGGACACGGAGCCCTCGAAGATCTCATTGGGTCCAACGACGAGTTGTCCTCCGACGGGCACGGGAGCCGAGCCCCACGTCTTGATCACGGTCGCGAGCGCGATGCGCCCATGCCGATCAATCCAGTGGCGCGCAATCGCAACCACGTCGCGCGTCTCTGAGACATCCCTGGAGACGGGAGCTGACTGCTCTCCGTCTCCGTTCACGAAGCCTTCTTCCGGCATCACATCATCCAAGCTTGAGACCGTCCGCGAACGGCAGCACGCGTACCCGCTGACCGGTCGCCAGCGCAACCGCATTGGCGACGGCCGGCCCGATAGGCGGCACGCCCGGTTCACCAATACCCGTCGGCGGTTCCGCCGATGGCACGAGATGCACCTCGACATGCGGCATCTCGTTCATACGCAGCACTTCGTAGGTGTCGAAGTTGCCCTGATCGACAATGCCGTCCTTCAACGTGACCTTACTGTGGAGCACGGCGCCGAGCCCGAAGCCGACACCGCCCTCCACCTGCGCTTTGATGTTATCCGGATTGACGGCGAGGCCGCAATCCACTGCCGCAACGACTCGCTCGACTTTCGGCTTGCCGTCGACGATCCGCACTTCCGCCACCTCGGCAACAAAGCTCTTGAAGCTCTCGTGCACGGCGACGCCACGGAACACGCCGTCTTTAGGCGGCGTGCTCCACCCGGCTTTCTCGGCTGCAAGCTTCAGGACGCCAACGTGGCGCGGATGCTTGCCGAGCAGAGAAAGGCGGAACTCGACCGGATCCTTACCCGAGACGGCCGCGATCTCGTCGATCATCGTCTCCATGACATACGCCGTGTGCGTATGGCCGACGGAACGCCACCAGAGCGGCCGCGGCCCGGCGTTCGTGTTGTGCACTTCGACCTGCATGTTCGGGATCGTGTAGGGAGTGTCCGAGACACCCTCGACCGACGTGCCGTCGATGCCATCCTTGACCAGCGCCGATTCCATGATCGTCCCTGTGACGATCGACTGCCCGACGATGCGATGATACCATCCGACGATCGCGCCATCCTTGTCGAGGCCGACGCGCACCTTGTGGACATAAACCGGGCGATAGTAGCCGCCCTTGATGTCGTCTTCGCGCGTCCAGACGAGCTTGATCGGCTCGCTTTTCCCCGTGGCCTTCACGATTTCGGCCGTCTCGGCGATGTAGTCGGAGTCATACACGCCACGGCGGCCGAACGAGCCGCCCGCCCACAGCGTATTGATGAATACATCTTCCGGTTTGATACCGAAGATCGCAGCCGTCACGTTCTGATCGACGGTCTGCAATTGGGACCCGGTCCACATCGTGGCTTTGCCGTCCTTGAACTGCATTACGCAGTTCATCGGCTCCATCGGCGCATGCGCGAGATAGGGAAAGATGTAGCTCGCTTCCACGATCTTGTCGGCTTTTGCGAGCGCGCCCTCGGCATCGCCCTCCTTGCGCGCCACCAGACCCGGCTTGTCCGCAAGAGCCTGATACTCTGCAATCAGTGCGTCCGTACCGCGCCCCTCGGCCTTGCTGTCGTCCCAGCCCACCTGGAGCTGCTCGCGCGCCTTGATCGCCGCATACGTCGAGGTCGCAAGCACGGCCACCCCGCGCGGGGTCGTGAGCACGTCGACAACGCCCTTCACAGCCCGCGCAGCCTTGTCGTCGACCGACTTCACCGTCCCGCCGAACTTCGGCGGACGGGCCAGCGTAGCCACCAGCATGCCGGGAAGCTGAACGTCTTGCGTGTAAATCCGCGCACCCGTCGTTTTAGCCACGCTGTCCACGCGCGGAAACGACTTGCCGATGTAGGTGAACTGCTCTGTCGTCTTGAGCTTGGGCTCAGCGGGCACCGTGACTGTAGCAGCTTCCTTTACGAGATCGCCAAGGGTCGCTTTGTGATTGCCGGACGAGACTTCGCCGTTCGCAACCGTGATGCTGTCCGCCGGAACGCCCCAGCGCTTGGCGGCCGCTTCCACGATCATCGCCCGCGCAGCCGCGCCGGCCTTCCGATACTGCTCGAACGAATTCGCGATTGCGGTTGAACCACCCGTGCCCTGCATGCCGAAGGCGGTATTGGCATAGACCTTCGCATCGGCCGGCGAGAACTCGGTCTTCATCTGCGCCCACGACGCATCGAGCTCATCCGCGACGAGGGTCGCAAGACCGGTCGCATTTCCCTGCCCCATATCCTGGTGCTTGATCAGCACCGTGACGACGTTTTCAGGCGAGATCTGAACGAAGGGCGTGAAAATCCCGCCAGCTTCGGCGCCTTTGGCAACCGCCTCTGCGCGAGCCCCAGATGCCGGCACCCAGCTTCCGATGACGAGACCCGCTCCCGTGCCCAGCGCAAGACGCACAAAGTTACGCCGGTCGAGCTCCAAACCGTCCCCGGAAGAGAACCGGGCTTTTATCTGTGCCTGAAGTTGAGAAAGATTGACCTGTCCCTGCATTATTCTCTCCTCAACCCTTGAGCGATCCGGCAGCCTCGTGAATGGCCGCCCGAATGCGCTGATAAGTGTTGCAGCGGCAAATGTTACCGCTCATCCCGTTGTTGATGTCGTCATCCGTGGGCGTTGCGTTCTCGGTCAGAATTGCCGCTGCCGCCATCATCTGGCCCGACTGACAATAACCGCACTGGACCACATCGAGTTTCTGCCAAGCCTCACGAACGGCGTCGGCGACCTTGCCGGTCAGGCCCTCGATCGTTGTCACGCTCTGTCCGGCGATATCGGAAACCGGAGTGATGCACGAGCGTATGGGCTGGCCTTCGAGATACATGGTGCAAGCCCCGCATTGAGCTGCACCGCAGCCGAATTTCGTGCCGATCAGGCCCAGCTCGTCGCGCACCACCCAAAGCAAAGGGGTGTCGTCCTCCGAGCTGACCGTCACCTCACGCCCGTTAAGGCTGAATGTCGTCATCGCGAGATCCTTCAAACTTCCGATTTGTAGGAGAGTACGTGCCGCGAACCGGATCGGATGCCGCACAGTCACGCATATGCGCAAGGCGCGCACGAATTGCTAGGTGGCTGTAAATGAACGAACATAGCGCTCGCCGCCGATCAAAAATCGAGCATTAACCCGAGCGGTGAAGTCGACGTTACGAGCTTCGCGACCTCAGAGCTGCATCGCACGTCTGTGACGGCCGATTTCGCTGATCAGCCATTGGCGGAACTGCTTCACGCCGACCAATCCCGCTGCGCCGGGTCGCACCGCGAGCGCGTACTGGCTCGGAATCTTCCGGCGGATCGGAAACGGTGTGACCAGCAGCCCCTGAGCCAGAAGATCTTCGACCATGATGGTATCCGCCAACGCCACGCCACCGCCGTGCACGGCTTCGCGGATCGCGAGCGACGGATCATGAAATATTGCGCCCCGCTTCGGATCGACGCCCTTCACGCCTTCCCCGTCGATCCATTCCTCCCACCAGGCGGTCGTATTCTCATGCAACAGCCGATGACGTGCGAGATCCGCTGGCTTGCGTAGAGCATTGGCGCCCTTCGTCAGCGAGGGCGCGCAGACCGGCAGGATGACAAGAGAGACCAGAGGTGTGAGCGCAGGGTCGGCGTCGTCCTCGCTGACGAACAGGATACGCAAATCGGCCCGCGAGTTGCCGCCTTGCCCGCGGTCATCATGGATGGAGACTTCGAGCTCGCACTCGGGACAGGCCGCGCGGAATTGAGGCAGCCGATCCGCAAGCCACAGGTTCATGAACGTCGCGTTGATCGAGAGCGTCACGCGTTTCTGGCGTTTCCTGCGGTTTCCGGATTGAGCGTTGATGGCTTCCGTCGCGTCCGAGATGATCCTGAACGCGTCCGTCAGACGCCGCGCATAGATCTGCGCCTGCGCCGTGAGCTTCACCTGACGAAAGCCGCGCTCGAACAGCGCAACACCTAAGGCCTGCTCAAGCGAACGGATGTGGCGGCTCACAGCCGATGGCGTGAGCCGAAGTTCGTCAGCCGCTTCCTTGAAACTCAACAGGCGCGCTGCCGCCTCGAAAGCGCGGATGGCATTCAGCGATGGCAAAGCCATGGGAACACTCTTCAGATGAGTTTTTCTCAACCCATATCGGCAAATTAGCCTTTTGTCAGGCTGGACGGCAAGCGCGATCCTGCTTTTGCAAGCTCGAGAAACAAAAGCCGAGAGGCCAGAACATGAACGAGATGCTGAAACATCCCTTGCGGCCACGCGCGACCGACAACGCAGTCTTTGGAGCCGACCTGATGCATGGCTCGCATGAGCCCGTTTACAGCGGCGTGCTCTCTTTCATGCGTCGCCGCCTCACGCGAAGCCTCAAGGGGGTCGACGTCGCGATCTGGGGAATTCCATTCGACGCTGCCGTTTCCAACCGGCCGGGGGCGCGCTTCGGACCGCAAGCCGTGCGCCGCGCCTCCGCCATGCTCGAAGGCGATCCGCAGTATCCGTTCCGCGCCGATCCGTTCGAGCGCCTTGCGGTCGTCGATTATGGCGATTGCTCGCTCGACTATGGCCGCCATAGCAACGTGCCGCGCCAGATCGAAGAACAGGCGCGCGAGATCATCGATCAGGACACGAAGCTGCTCTCCATCGGCGGAGATCACTTCGTCACCTGGCCGCTGCTCAAGGCTCATGCCCGGAAGCACGGACCGATGGCGCTCGTGCAATTCGATGCGCACCAGGACACATGGTTCGACGAGGAGGAGCGCATCGACCACGGATCGTTCGTGGCGCGCGCCGTGCGTGAGGGGATCATCGTTCCCGAACGCTCCATCCAGATCGGTATCCGCACACACGCGCCGGAAACGTGCGGCCTCGAGATCGTCTACGGCGAGGACATCGCAACGCTCGGCGTCGAAGGCGTCGTAAGGCGCATCAAGGAACGCGTCGGCGATGCGAAGACCTACCTCACCTTTGACATCGATTGCCTGGACCCTGCGTATGCACCGGGAACCGGAACGCCGGTGTCGGGCGGGCTCACGTCACGCGAGGCGCTCATGATCCTGCGCAGGCTGGGCTCACTCGATATCGTCGGTGGAGATGTCGTCGAGGTCGCCCCCGCCTACGATCATGCGGACATCACGGCCCTGGCCGGCGCCACTGTGCTGCAGCACTACCTGGGCCTCCTCGCCGAAAAAGGGTGATCCGACCCGGCTTCACCCGCGTAGGCCTAAAGCGCCCCCGGACGCGCGTTCGCTCCGGGGGTTTTTGTTGCACGCGATAGCCCCCATTTTATCGCAAGACGCCGAGGAGACCCTTCATGACAGATAAGCTTTTTACGCCCTTCACGCTGGGCGATCTCACGTTGCCGAACCGCATCGTCATGGCGCCGCTGACGCGCAACCGCGCGAAGCCCGAAGGTGATGTGCCGAGCGATCTGTCGGTCGAGTATTACGTCCAGCGCGCAACCGCCGGCCTTCTCATCTCCGAGGGCACACAGGTCTCGCCCGAAGGCCAGGGTTATCTCCACACCCCGGGCATCTACAGCGATGCTCAAGTTGCCGGGTGGAAGAAGGTCACGAGCGCAGTACATGCCGCCGGCGGCCGCATCTTCGCTCAGCTTTGGCACGTCGGCCGCGTATCGCACACGTCCCTTCAGCCGAACGGCGCTGCCCCTGTCGGCCCATCCGCCATCACAGCCGACACCAAGGTCTATATCGAAACCGGCTTTGCTCAGGCGTCGGCGCCCCGGGCGCTCGAAACATCTGAAATTGCCCGCATCGTCGAGGACTTCCGCCACGCCGCCGAAAACGCGAAGAAAGCCGGCTTCGATGGCGTGGAGCTTCACGGCGCCAACGGCTACCTCATCGACCAGTTCCTGCGCGACGGCTCGAACAAGCGCACGGATGCCTACGGCGGCTCGATCGAAAACCGCACACGCCTGCTGGCAGAGGTGCTTGCCGCTCTGACGAGCGTATGGCCCTCAAAGCAGGTCGGCGTTCGCTTCAGCCCGTTCTCGAAATTCGGCGACATTTCCGACAGCGACCCGATGGCCACGTTCACCGCCGCGATCACGCGCGCGGATCAAGCGGGCCTCGGCTACGTCCATATCATCGAGGGCGATACGGGCGCGTCGCGTGAGCTGCCGCCCGGCGCGGATCTCTCCGTGTTCCGGAAAGCCTTCCGCGGCGCCTACCTTGCCAACAACGGTTATGATCGCGCGTCCGCGATTGGGGCCGTCGAGAGCGGTGCAGCGGACCTCATCGCCTTCGGCCGCCAGTTCATCGCCAACCCGGATCTGGTTGCCCGCCTCGAGCACAATGCCCCCTTGAACGAGCCCAAGCCGGCCACGTTCTACGGCGGCGGTGCCGAGGGCTACATCGACTATCCAACTCTGGCGGCGTAAGAATTACGGAAGCTGGCCTGCTGTCCTAACACGGCAGGCCAGCTTATTGGATCAATTCCAGCACCAATCTATTCCAAATTACATATATTCTGATTTTTCGGAACCAGTGGCACCTTACTCCTCGAAAGACGGCTAGGCATCCGGCCCGGCCAGAGATTGAAGGAACAGGCCATGATCACTGTCCGCAAAAGCACGGATCGCGGCGCCAGCAATTTCGGCTGGCTCGACAGCAAGCACACATTCTCGTTTGGCCATTACTACGACCCACGGAACATGGGCTTCGGCAAGCTGCGCGTCATCAATGAAGACAAAGTCGAGGGCGGCGCTGGCTTCGGCACGCACCCGCACGACAACATGGAGATCATCTCCTACGTCCTCGAAGGCGGGCTCGCTCATAAGGACAGCCTCGGCACCGGCTCTGTCATTCGTCCCGGTGACGTCCAGCGCATGACGGCGGGGACAGGCATCACCCACAGCGAGTTCAATGCGTCGACGAACGACCCGGTGCACTTCCTGCAGATCTGGGTGCTGCCGGAAGCACGCGAGCTGGAGCCGAGCTACGAACAGAAGTCGTTCCCCGTCGAAAACCGCAAAGGGCGTCTCCAACTCGTTGGCGCCCGCGACGGACGCGATGGAGCAGTCACGATCCACCAGGATCTCGACCTCTTCGTTGCCAACCTTGAGAAAGGAAACGAAGTGAGCCACGCGCTTCGTCCGCGTCGCAAGGCCTGGGTGCAGGTGACGCGCGGCGAGGTCACCGTCAACGGAACGACTGTCTCGCAAGGCGACGGCGCAGCGCTGACGGACGAGACCGAGCTCAAGATCGCAGCGAACGACAACGCCGAAGTACTCGTGTTCGATCTCGGCGCCTGACAAAGGCACGGGACGGGGCGGACATCCTCCTCCCCGTCCTTCATTCACCCACCGTAATCTCCAAACCCGAAGGCAAATTCCATGACCAAAGTTCTCGTTCTCTATTATTCGAGCTACGGCCACATCGAACGTATGGCCGAGGCCGTTGCGGAAGGCGTGCGCGAAGGCGGCGCCCAGGTCGATATCAAGCGCGTGCCTGAGCTCGTTCCGCCCGAGGTCGCAGAAAAGAGCGGCTTCAGACTCAACCAATCCGCACCCATCGCCACGGTGGACGAACTCGCTTCGTACGATGCCATCATCATCGGTACCCCAACACGCTTCGGCAACATGGCATCCCAGATGAAGAACTTCCTGGATCAGACCGGCGGCCTGTGGTTCCAGGGCAAGCTGATCGGCAAGGTCGGCTCCGTGTTTACCTCCACCGCAACTCAACACGGCGGGCAGGAAACCACGATCACATCCACGCACACCGTACTGCTTCACCACGGCATGGTCATCGTCGGCTTACCCTACGCATTCCAGGGTCTGACCAACATGGCGGAGATTACAGGCGGCACGCCTTATGGCGCATCCACACTGGCCGGAGCCGACGGCTCACGCCTGCCGAGCGAGAACGAGCTTGCTGGTGCCCGCTATCAGGGCAAGCACGTGGCACAGATTGCAGCCAAGCTCACGACTTCATAAGCGCTGCAGATAGATCACAGCCGCCGGCGCGGAAATGCGCCGGCGGCTTGACGGAACTGCGCTCCCAGCGCACGACGGAACGATGAGCATCACGATCTATCACAACCCCGCTTGCGGAACCTCGCGCAAC
>JAATOF010005728.1:0-10749 GCA_013170925.1 Podosphaera leucotricha
CTTAGGTGCATGATAACACCGTCTCATTATTTATTTTAGCGTGAATTTGAAAGAAACCACTCACCAAAATTCCAGAATAGAGTTTTGAGCGTTGCCCATTTTGATCACGCTAAAGAGAGATCGTCTAGCGAATTAACCATATCTGTATAATGATCGACCAAATCGACAGGGTTAGTGGCAGGGTTTCTCAATACTTACCCCTCAATAGTTGTATTTCTCTTGGTCTGAACTTAAGTTGCTGGGATGTTGCTGAGATATACGTTGAGATGCTCTACCGTCTAGTCTGCTTTGAATTGTGCTTCTGGGGATCCCATGAGCGGCAGCCCATGAGCGGCAGCAGCTCTTTGGCTGCTAAACCGCCTTTTTCCAGATCATCGATCGTCAACTGGATAGTCTTCTCGTGATTATTCATTTTGAGTCTCGTTGCAATTATTTAAGAGAATTTGAGGCAAGAAGGTACATTTTACTTATATGGCCGAATGAAAGGAGTCCGACCTAATTGGACAACGCGTGTTAGTAATCATTAAACACGAATCAATTAAAGCTCTAACTTCAAATATTCGTCATCCCGCCCCCATCATATAGGAAATTATGCATCAACCTACCACTTCACTCAGTTGTTACATTTATATATCTTTCATTCAGTTTTAAGAATATAGTGAGATCTATACCAACTGATAGATTCGATTACTCAGAAGGACATTGAATATGATATTGCTACATCAACTGCGTGCTCCAAAATTTCTAACCACAGTCATATGAACTCCAGATTAAGATAATTAGGATGCTACCCTTCTTGTACCGGGAAAAGATGTCATTTTGTTTACACCATAAGTATGGAAAACAGCAAATTGTTAACTTTGGGAGTACCCACACTTTCCATGGATTAACATGGAGACCGCCCTCGAAACTCGACGAGTAAGATGTAGTAAATGAAATTCCAAGTTGACAGGAGTTAACTGTTGCAGATGGGTAAACAAGGAAGCTAGACCAATATCCATTCGACAGCTAATGGTATTTGGGCGCACCTTAACTGAGTCTCGACTCATTAAAAGTGCGAACTATGTCCAAACAGAACTACCAATACGGTATGCCTTCCGGTTTCACTTGGCCTATGCATTCATTCAGATGACAAAGTTTAGCCCACCGGATTCGAGATATGCAGACACTTCCCTACATTGTAGTTACCAACCCTCATATAAGCCAAGTCTATCAACTCTACTGCAAGGCATTTGAGAGTATCTGTGCCATTGGGCATGTCAAAACTCTGGAAGATAACGCGAAGCTATGTGAAAAAATAAAAGAGACATTGGATGAGCACTTGTCAGTCATTCCAAAGCTAGCAATGGGAATCCTGGAGTGCCAGGATCTAATGAAACCCGAGGATATGGATAAATTTATGAATACTATCTTACGCTCAGTAAAGTTTCATGGCCGCCTGCTCAGATTGAGCTGATTATTCTACAGCGTATTTCTCGGCGTGTTATTGCAAACCAACATTTATCGTTAACCCGGACATTCTGCGTCGGCGATCACGCATCGTCCCTGCATGAGTGCGTTGGTGAAGTCTTCCTAAAGTGTAATGCCAACGCTGTTATCAGCCGTTGTATGTCTGCTATTTCCACCATGTGTTCTGCTTCTTATGGTTCTTCTATCACGCTGCCACAAATCCAAATTAATGGCCATCTTGCCGCACAATTCCCTTATATCCTCTCACATCTTGAATATATCGTGGGTGAACTTTTACGCAATTCAATTCAAGCCACCGTAGAAACAAATAAGTTCATGGCTAAGCCACCTCCCATCGAGGTGACAATTTGTGAGGCATCTCATCATATCATAATCCGCGTTTCGGACCGCGGCGGCGGCATAGATCCATCTGTGCTCCCTCACCTTTGGTCATTTTCATCAAAAGGATCCCGCCAAACCCAACACCTCAATAATCTTTCTCGGGTTCCAAGGATGGCCGCCACCATGCAAGAATTACGAGTCTCTGGTCTACGTGAGTCTTCAATTCAAGCCATACCGACTTCTTCCACGTCTCAAATTCCGTCTCTTGGTACCCAGAGCGATGAACTAGATATCAGCAGTCTCAGCAATCTCAGTGAGCGGCCACCGAACCTCAGATTAGGAATGGGCCTACCCCTTAGCAGAGTGTATGCTGAATATTGGGCAGGTAGTCTAGAAGTACATAACCTGGAGGGGTATGGATTGGATACCTTTTTACGTATCAGTAAATTAGGTAACAATAATGAGCAGGTTACTACTCGAGCCATTATCGATGCACTATGAAATATTAAATTACAAAAACTAAAATGTTAACGTGTAAATGACAGGCTGTCAGATAATAATTCTACATACTCTACTGCCACATGATTAGTACAACTTACGAAAGATTAAAATCTAATCAATGTTACCCGGTTGGTTGAACTTTTTATGCATTTTTCTAACTCCTATCAAAAATATAAATACTTGAGAATTAGCTGTATAAATTAGTTGAGCTATTGGTAATATAAAATCTGTCCCTTGGGCATTTGAACAAAGCAACCGAACAGGTTATGATGTTGCTAAACTGATTTTTGGTCCCACCTTGTCCAGGGTGAACTCTACGTTTGACGTTGAAAAGGCGTATAATAAGCCCTGGTGTTCAGAGAATTAGGAAGCTCAAGCAGTCTGCCTGACTTAAGATTCTTCCAGAGTACGCTGATACTCGATTCCCAAATATAACTAATTAATTGTCTGTTTCTCCATGCATAGGATAATTTTAGTTGATTACGTTCAACGACGACCATGAGAACGAACAGCTGCTCCTTGCATTTGCTCAAGCTCGTTCTCGAGGGCTTTAATTGTTGCATGTGTACTTTCAAGGTCTTGGTTTAGGCGATCACGTTCACTTATAAGCTTTTGTTCCCATTGCCTAAAGCGAAGTTCCTCGATTTTAACTTGTTCGGTGAACCTTTTGCGTAAATTTTCTTCCTCCTCCTTAAATTTAGGATTATCAAGCTTACGAGGACGCGCCTCACCAAATTTTCGGGTCTCCATTTGCTGCGCACGGTAAGCCTCGTAGTGAGATTCTTCAGTAGTGTGTATCAAATCAAGCATGTGAGTGCGGATTAAGATGGACCGTAATTTTTTGAAGTCACAATGGTCTTCGTTCTCAACTTCCGCAACGCCCCAAGAGTATTGGCGTCCTTTGACTATACGAGCATCACTTGTTTTAACATCTTTTTCTGAACCGATCACTGCAAATGGCATAGCGGCCATAAGTGAGCGTGCATGCTGAGCAGCAGCTTCGTCGTCCTCTTCAATTGGAGGAGTATAAATTTTAATGTTTTGAGCAGCAATTACAGCACATATCTAATAAAAATCAGTCTTTTCCATACGCTCATAAGTAGATAATACGTACTCTTTGTTTAAATCGTGCTAGATCAGCAGGACTTAGGGTGTCTGCTTTTGCTATGACTGGTATCAAGTTAACTCTTGAACTCAATCTCTTCATAACTTCGATATCAAGTGGCTTCAATGTATGTCCAGTAGGCCTGATGAAATAAAGGCACGCGTGAACACGAAGGTCGATTTTATCTACACGGCGTGGCTGTTGCTCTTGTAGCATGTATGATTCATGTTGGTCGTCTAGGAATTCAATTATTGGCATCCATGAATCTCGATTGTTTACATAATCGCCAAAACCAGGTGTGTCGATGACAGTTAACCGCACTGGTAAATGTGAGTCTATCATCAGATTGATGGGTTAATTTACCTACCCTTGAAGAATTTTTCTTCAAGCTCTGCCTTGGTGATCTCAATTTCAACAGTCTTATCCACCTGTTTTGCATGTCTTCGTTTGTGATCCGCGTAATTCTTGATTGTTGTAGAGAACAGTGTGTTGATGAATGTTGTCTTTCCAAGTCCTGATTCCCCTGCAACCTGTACTATAAGATTAGAAATACTTCAGATAATGAGCCAGACTTGCTTACCATAATTGTGAATGCCGCTCCTCTTTTGGCGACTATCTTGTGTCGCTGGTTAGGAAGATTCGCAATCCCAATTGGAGATGCGCTTTCCGCACTCGGAGTCATTGTTAAATCAATTTTTTATACCTCTTTCCAAAATTGATGTTATGCGTAGTTCTAGTACTTTGCATCAATGAATATTAGTCTGGTGAGAGGAAAACTACAAATCAAGTTATAATATGGCGTCGCGAAAAAGTGTAGATTTCCCCTGAGATAATAAGCTTCGCGTTCTTGACGCTAACCAAATCAGAAGGCGGCGAGCATAATCGGCAAAATATAATTAAAAAATGTTCAATCTAGGCCATCTTTAAATTTAGCACGAAGCACCACATAGAAAATGTCACAACATTAGTGAACATGAAGACTGAGTTCAAGGTAACAAAATTTCTCATTGTTAAAAAGAAACATGTGTTAACCTGTTTCAAGTTCTCTAACCTACTAGGAACAGTTTATAGCCAGGGTAACTTGCTCTTCAGTCCAGATGGATCTTGTCTATTCTCTCCAGTAGGAAATCGAGTAACAGTGTTTGACTTGGTAAAGTGAGAGCAGTTTTTTTGGATAGAAATAACAAGAATAACACTTTAAATAGTAATAAATCATTTACATTCCCTTTTGCGCATCGAAAGAATATTGCAAGATTAGGTCTCACTCCTCGAGGAAACTTGTTATTGTCTGTGGATGAAGATGGCCACGCAATATTAACGAATGTGCCGCGAAGAATTGCCCTACACAGATTTACGTTCAGAGAACCGGTAACTGCCCTTGCATTCGCTCCTTCTGGGCGATATTTTGCAGTTGGACTGGGTCGCTTTATCGAAGTATGGCACACGCCTTTGACACCGGACCAAAATCCGAAGGGTGAACTTGAATTCGCACCATTCGTTCGACATCATGTGCATGCGGGGCATTATGATACTGTTCAAAATATTGAATGGTCTAGTGATTCTAGATTCTTTCTAAGTGCTGCCAAAGATTTGACTGCAAGAATTTGGAGTCTAAATGCTGAAGAAGATTCTGTGGCAACTACGCTTGCTGGGCATAGAGAAGGAGTTTTAGCAGCCTACTTTTCTCAGGATCAAGAGAAGATATACACTGTGAGCAAAGATGGGGCAGTATTTCAATGGGCATATCTTCCCCGTCCTGGCTCGCTTAAGGAGATGGATAAAATTCAGGATGATGATTCGATCAGTATTAGTGATACACAGTGGAGAATCAATAAAAGACACTACTTTTTGCAGAACAACGCAAAAGTGAAGTCCTCAGCTTACCATTCGGCGTCCAACCTCCTCGTTGCTGGATTCTCAAATGGAATTTTCGAACTTTATGAGATGCCTGAATTTAATAAAATCCATAGCCTCAGTATTTCTCAGAACAATATTGATCATGTCACTATTAATAGAGGTGGGGAGTGGCTAGCATTTGGAGCCTCTAAGCTTGGTCAGCTTTTAGTTTGGGAATGGCAATCAGAATCGTACATTCTAAAACAGCAAGGCCATTTTGACTCTATGAACGCTCTAGCCTATACATCTGATGGCAAAAAAATTGTAACAACAGCTGATGATGGCAAAGTCAAAATCTGGGATGTAAAAACAGGATTTTGTATCGTAACTTTTACGGAGCATTCAAGTGGAGTGACTGCGTGCGAGCTTGCAAAAAATGGAAATGTTCTCTTCACCTCAAGTCTTGATGGATCTGTAAGAGCTTGGGACTTAATACGTTATCGAAATTTTCGTACATTTACAGCACCGACTCGATTATCATTCTCCTGTTTGGCTGTTGATCCCAGTGGTGAAGTAGTATGTGCTGGATCGATAGACTCCTTTGAAATCCATGTGTGGTCTGTATTAACTGGACAGTTGTTAGATCGATTGGCCGGTCATGAAGGCCCGGTATCATCCCTTGCCTTTGCGCCTGATGGCAGTGCAGTGGTTAGCGGAAGCTGGGATCATACTGTACGAATTTGGTCAATTTTTAACCGAACTCAAACGAGTGAGCCTCTTCAACTTCAGACAAATGTGCTAAGTATCGCATTCAGACCTGATTCGAAGCAAATTGCCGTATCTACACTCGATGGACAACTAACTTTTTGGTCTATAAGCCAGGCTGAGCAAGAATCTGGGGTTGATGGCAGGAGAGACATTTCCGGGGGTCGCAAGATCACAGATCGACGAACAGCCGCGAATGCGTCAGGAACTAAGAGTTTCTATAATATTACATATAGCCAAGATGGTAAATGTCTCTTGGCCGGCGGAAATAGCAAATATATTTGCCTTTATTCTGTTGACTCTCAAGTTTTGTTGAAAAAGTTTACGGTTAGCATCAACCTTTCCCTATCAGGGACACAGGAATTTTTGAACAGCAAACTTATGACAGAGGCTGGGCCTCGGTCACTTATCGATGAACAAGGAGAAGCGTCTGATCTAGAAGATCGCATAGATAGAACCCTTCCAGGATCGACTCGAGGAGGCGATGCATCAAACAGGAAGATTTTTGCAGAAGTTCGTATTGCTGCTCTTGCCTTTGCTCCATCAATGAGAGCCTTTTGTGCTGCATCAACTGAGGGTCTACTAATTTACAGCTTGGATACGATGCTTCTATTTGATCCCATAGACTTAGATGTAACGGTCACACCATCATCCACAATACATGCGCTTGAGATTGAAAAAGACTATGTGAAGTCTCTCGTCATGGCCTTCAGACTCAACGAACCATCACTGATTCGACGAATTTTTGAAAGAATCCCACATACTAACATTTCCTTGGTTGTAAGAAATCTACCTCTAGCTTACTTGCCTTATCTTCTTCACTTTGTAGGTGTACAAGCAGAGGAATCCAGCCATCTTGAATTTAGCCTTTTATGGATGCAAGCGATTCTGGCGTCGCATGGTGAATGGATCCGAGAAAACCGCGGACAGATGGAGTCTGAGTTGCGGACTTTTAGCAGTTCTATTAATAAGATTCGAGATGAGCTTAAAAGGATAGCTGATGAGAACTGTTACATGATTGATTATTTGGCTTGTCAGCCCATCGAGAAAACCGAAAATGCTAAGGAAGAAGTCCTGATTCAGGAACAGGAGACATCTGAATGGATTGGAATCGAATAAAAATATTAATCACCCGTCTAATATTTCCAATGTAATTTGTTTTATTATTAAATTCATTTCTGTAGATAAATTGTATTCAAATTGAACAAAAAGTCGAGTAAATAGTGTTTTTCCCCCTTAAGCTATCGCTTCATTGGTCAGCACGCGCAACGAATAATTTGCCAACTATCACGAATGCGTTCTCAGCCGTACATCAGCACAATGAAGGTCTTTTCATCAACCATTCTTGTGCTGGCCTACCTTGCATCAATCGCATCTACCACTGCACTTACGTACAAGCTTGCTGCTCACGAGATCGCATGTTTCTACTCAACTGTAGAGAACAAGGGTGTAAAGATTGCTTTCTACTTTGCGGTTCGAAATTCCTTGATTTAAAGTTGACCCAAAGTATACTAATCCAGTTCATCTGTCAGGTCCAATCTGGAGGTTCCTTCGATATTGACTACGACGTTCTCGCGCCTGACAAAAAAGTCATCCTCGATGGGACCAAGGAACGACAAGGTGATTTTGTTTTTACGGCAAATCAAGTGGGAGACTACGAATTTTGCTTTAGCAATCGAATAAGTACCTTTACAGAGAAAGTCGTTGACTTCGAAATCGCGGTACGTCCTGATCGTGTAGAGCAGCATGTACCAGACAATGAGCTGATGTTTCAAGGTCGAAAATGAGGAACGCGCTGTTATTCCCACAAAACCAGGTTCATCTCCCGAGCAGACAACTGCGCTGGAGGAATCAATTATCAAACTTTCAAGTCAGCTTTCAACTATTACTCGAAATCAAAAATACTTTCGCACTAGAGAAAATCGCAACTTTAGCACTGTTAGAAGTACTGAGAGAAGGATTTTTAATTTCAGCATTATTGAGAGCTTGTTAATGATTTCGATGGCCGGGCTACAGGTCTTTGTTGTCCGATTTTTCTTCCAGGTAAAGCAATGATTCCTCCAACCTACCTTCACACAACTAATTTCTTCATTAGGGTGCCAGAAAAGGCTACGTGTAGGCAATACATAGGTTAGCAAACTATTAAGCATATCGAAGAGTACCTATGGCGACGGGATATGCATAATACAGGTTAAATTTTGCATTTGCTGTCACATTTAATTCAAGACCCTGAGAATCATAAAACGAATAGCTGATTCTCCATATTTTCCCCTCTAATACACTCAAGACCGAACGAAGTCCTTATGAATACTTATCTCATGGCAAGGCACAAGAATGTTCTTTATCATTTTTTTGATCTTCTTTTCTTGTGTGTTCTGTTTACCAAGAGTGCAGATCGTGGGCGTGGCTGTTAATGTCACTAACCAAGAAGAATGTTGTATAAGTTATAATCTTGACACCAAGCTAAGGTCTGATACATGAAAATCTCAGATATTCTGTGAGTATCAAGGCAAAAATGAGCACAAAAATATCAAGAATCGAGATGCTTATGGTTTACAAGTTTAATGCTCGACAAAACTCTTGATTTAGTATTTCGATTCCTAGGAATCGTGGGAAATTATTTGTGAGAGCATCTACGGAATCGAACATTAGTAGCTGAAAAAGGGTCCTATCCCTTGAGTAAAGTTCTGGGCGCTCTGATTTGGGTATCATGTTCGTAGTATTCAACGCAAATAGACTATAAGTAAGCGTTTGAAACAGTTTAAACAGTTTCTAGAGACTATATTTCCTGAGTAAGGGAATCAAGTTTGGTAAAGATCTATATTTTCTGATAGAAGAAATGAGTTCCAAAAGTTCCTCGTCCTACTGAAGCAAAATGAGACTGGTCATGGTAATAATTTTTAACTAGCAAAAATGCAATTGCGGACGAATCCTCACAGATATGCGTAATACTCATGCACTAGGATACTGAGGAATTCCCAGGGATAAATCCTAGCTAGTCTAAAAACGAGCTATATTTTATTAAAATTGCCTGAGGCATTTTTACTCAGATCATTCAGTGCATTTGCATAATCACAATTATTTCCGCTGCCATCAGTATCATCGTCGACACCATCATTATCGTTGTCATCATCGCCTTTTTATCAGCTTAGATACTCATGCTCTAAATATTCTTGACAATTAATCTACTAGATGCATCTATGGGCCGACTATAGATCACTGTTCCGGCGTCTCGTCTTACGGGAAACGTTTATCGTAAGGTCAATACATTGTGTTAAGTCGAATAAGCGCAATTTTTTTACGTTACTAATTTCTTAAGTGAAAGCTCTTTTCAAGTTGGGCTTTTCTCATAAAAATATCGCACACTGGACAGGTCAAGCCAGAAACAGAACACGAAGCCAAAGGGCAGATCACCTAGTAGAAATTGGTTAACGATATGGCTACTACAAAACCGAGGCTTTCAGTAATGCAGGATAATGCCCCTGCGCACAAAGCAGCCCCAAACAATGGAAGTGCTTGAGGAAAGACAAACTACGCCACTCTTATGGCACCTATTTTCCCTGATCTTATCCCAACTGAAGCCGTTTTGGACTAGACAAAAAACTGCATCCAGCTTCACTATCTTTAGTTGGCCATAGGGAAGCAACGATCACAGGAAGAGTTACGTTTGATTGTGAAAGAGGAGAGGCTTGGGATAATGTATCGCCAAAAGATATTTTGGGACTGATCAGGGGTATATGCCATCAAGATGATAGGCGGCTCTAGATGCCGATTGGAGAGTTGGTTTTTTCACAGCTATAATTATTATGAAATACATAATTCTCTAATTCCTAAAATAATATTCATTTAGCGCCGAGGAGACCCACCTATATTCTTTCCATGCAATGTTTTCCCCATACAAAATATGTTGGTGCTTTTGTTGATCATTCCACTACAGGATTAGACAAAGCTTAATTATCCCAGTTTGACGCTAAAGTACCCTGCGAAACCCGCTTTTTTTATGAATCTTCACTCATAGCCCTAGCGGTAGGGTAGGGTTTAAGTGGATTTTCTTATAGGTTTCTTCCTAGTCTGGACATGATCTTCTCTGACAGTCCATACTACGTTTTACCCGTTTTACCTAATCCGGCATCGGTTTAACTTATGGCTACTAGTATTTAACCGTTCCTTATTATAAACATTCTCCATAGAACTAATTAACTAGACAAACGACAACAAAGTCTCGAGTTGAGACGACGTTAAGGATATTAGGAAACTAGAACCTGGTCGATCCTCCATTCGCATTAATCACTGCCTGACAACTTTCTGGCATGCAATCATCAAACATCCTACCGAGTCTATATATAATATTAGCCCTTAGTCTCAGTGTGTATCACTGTCTTCCCAACTCCAGCCATAGGTAATAAAACCAGGCCTAGATTTTCTTCTACCAAATTTAACGCTGAGTCGACCTGTTATAAGTCAAAGGAGAAGGGGTCAAACGTCAGGGGTTTTTTTTTAAGATCAAATTGTAATCAGCCTAGAAGCTATGTCAACTGTCTGAGCTGCGACACATTCATCGGTGCGCACGTTGATCTTATGTGAGATTCTGGTGACAAAGTCCAGTCGACGGCTAAATAGTTTGAGTATTTATTGTTAACGTTTCACCTTTGGCTATCGATCTGCACAAACAGTCGACACATTAACAATTCACATTACCGGTCAGGATTGTCGTGGATGGAGAAGGCTGATGATATTTGTGGTTGATCTAA
>JAATOF010005735.1:0-13545 GCA_013170925.1 Podosphaera leucotricha
GGCCCCATAGACTTCCACTTTTAACCCCTGAAGCGAGATATACCCTGCACAGACCCACCTGGGAAAACTTACCGTAGCGGCACAGTATGTCGCCACCATCATTTTAGCTTCCCTCAGTAAGGTGGGGTCTGCTGGGGTTGAACCGGTGATCTTCTGTCTCGGGTGGGGGGGGTAGCTGGTCAGGCTACCCAGACTATACTTGGAAAACTGGCCTAGACCACTAGACCATCCGACCCTACGTCAAGCATAATTATATACAGAAGCTGAACGATAATAATCCATCGATTAAACTATATTTGCCGCAAGTGTTGATTACAGTGATGTGTCCAAAAGGAATCTGAGATGTGCTCAGGGATATATCTCTTGCGTGGTGAAGATATTTATGAGTCCAAAACAATGAGCTAAGCACATTTTCGGACCCAGGATCTTACCCTGCTTGGCCAGGTCTAATATCAAATTACATATATATGTAAATGAAAACAAGTAAATGTACATGTCTAAGAGATTAGTCTG
The DNA here is from genome assembly GCA_013170925.1 of Podosphaera leucotricha. Lineage (NCBI taxonomy): Eukaryota > Fungi > Ascomycota > Leotiomycetes > Helotiales > Erysiphaceae > Podosphaera > Podosphaera leucotricha. Next base: position 514 of record JAATOF010005735.1, read on the forward strand.
AATCACCTATCCATATTTACTCAAGTAAAAGCCAGTATTGTTTCAGTGTAATTCAGATAACAAATAAAACTGGGTATCCAAAACTAAACAATTTTTTAGAGCTTTCTGCAAAAAATAAACCATGTATATTACGCCCGCTACTTGAGTATAAAATATGAAAAAAATAGAAATTCATAGATGCGTGTCTCCGCAATTAGATTCTGTACAACTTCATACTCCCACACAAGGTTAGGTCAGCTCTATGACCAAACATCTTCCTGAAATTATCAGTCAGCTAATTGAAATGACCAGAGTTCTGGAATCCTGGTAATTGAAAAATTTGAAGAAATTTGAGCCAATTAAAAACCTTGTGATAATTGGTGTGAAATTTAAGGAGGACCAAATATCAGTTACATACCTGGTAATGATTTGATGAACGCATATTCTTTACAATTTCTTCAGCTTTGGCCTCAGTCACTTTTCGTTGTTCAGAAATAATTTTGGCAAGTCTGTTATTGACAGCTTTTGCCATATTTGCCGCATCACCACAAACATAGAAGTAGCCGGATTTTGGACCAAGAAGTTCACTGATCTCTTCGGCATGCTCGAGAAGACGGTCTTGGACGTAAACTTTTGAAGCATTTTCTCGCGAGAATGCTGTAATCAGCGTGAATTTACTTCCGAGAATTTCTTTGTACTCCTAAATTGAGTTAGTGAGCATGATGGCATTATTAGTGATGAAGATACGATATCTTACCTCCCACTCGTTTCTATACAGGAAGTCTTCATTTTCCCTTCGGCAGCCGAAAAAGAGTATTGTCCGGCCAATATTAACTCCAGCTTTTACTTGAGCAGCTCTTTCTTGTACAAAGGCCCGAAATGGCGCAACACCAGTTCCAGGACCAACCATAATGATTGGCTTTGAAGGGTCAGAGGGAAGCTTGAAATTTGAATGTCGGATATAAATTGGTACATGTACACCATCATACTTATTTCGGGGGCCCAAAATATCGTATGGAAGTTTATCTAAAGGAATGGATGAATCATTATTCTGTCTTTGTTTAAGAGCAAGAAGGTAATTTGTAGTTACCCCCCTGAACAAATCTGAGCGTCCAGGAAGGTTTCTTGACTCAACAATTGCAGTAACCGAGACTTTTTTCTTTTGCACCATAGATGAAGATGAAATGGAATAATACCGTGGTTGGATTTTATTCATACCTTCCATTAATGCTGTGAAGGGAATATCTAGCCACGTCTTTTTGGCAGAAACATCCTCGAGAACTTGAGCAATATTGAGGTATCGGCTGGCTACTCTTTCATGAAAGTACTCTTTGTCACTGCCAAGTTTGACCATTTCAGCTTTGGCTGCTTCTGTTGGAGCGAAAGGGGCCAGGCTTGCAACAAATTGCCGAGAAACAGCCGCATTAATTTCCAGGTAGTGTCGTGCAATTGCATCGTAGGTGGTGGGCGCGGGAAAGGGAACCCTAGCAGTTGAGTCAATGGATTTGACGAGAACCACAGTGTCTCTTTTGGGAAGTAATCCGATAATTTCGAGAAATCGATCTACCTCACGAGTAGCATTGGTAGGCCATATAGCAATATGATCACCCGTTTGATAGCTGAGGTTAGAGCCACTAATATCAATTTCTAGATGTAAACAATTTCGGTCTGGTACCGTAAATAGCTCTCTTGATGAAGAAAGAAGTGCGATGTATGGATTATGAACATTAAAAGGTTCAGCTGAAGTTCCCTCGAGGTGCGACTTGTTAGGCTCTCCCAAAAATACATTTGAGGAATCTTTCGATAGTGCTTCAGACTCTGTAATACTGAAGACAGGCTCATAGACAGCTTCTCGCTCTTCTAGTCCCAATTTTGTGGCCAATGCGTTCCACATAGGGTCTTTCCAAGCGAGAAAGTCTTCCTCCATCGTTCCAGCTCCATCGTCTCCTTCACCAGCAGCACCAATTCTATGGGCTCCAAATTTCTCCAGAGCAGCGGTGACATTCCGAACCATCGAGTTATAATGTTCATAGGTATTGTTTCCTAAGCCGAAAGCGACAAAGTTCAGGTTATCGAGAGCCGGCTCTCGATTGAGTGAAAATTCCGGATTTTCTTCAGTTAAAAATTGGTAAAAAGCTACTGCGTTGTCGGTTGGCTCACCCTCGCCGTATGTAGCCAGTACAAACATAGCAACCTTGTCTTCAGGAAATGTATCGAGAGTTTCGTAGTCGTAATCCTCTAAATCTGCCACCATAGTCTCTAACCCGAATCTACTCTTTCCCTCTTTCGCAAGTCTAGAGGCATAGTCCTCTGCAGTCCCGGTTTGTGACCCATAGAAGATAACACAATTTTTACCCGATTCGTCTAGTTTCTCCACAATATTTCTCGTCTTTTTTGGCTTAAGAGCGATGTCTTTCTCAACGCCGTTGACTCCGTACGAATTCTTGGTTTCACCGAGGTAGAAAACTTTGATGAAGTAGGCAATTGTGCCTATGATTAACACAGAAAGGACTGCAAAATCCATAGTGTCAAGTTGAGCCATAGTGTTGCCAAATGTAGACTTTCAATTCAAACCACACGTAATATATTTACCTGAAATTATAAACGGTTAACTTGATACACGATTTTAATAAGGAAGCCTACTTGGTATTGTGGACTAATTTGGCAGCTGTATACAACAGAAGATATTCGAAGAGAGGGTAAAAGACTTAGATGCACCTATGAAGCACAGTAACTAGTCTGAACGAATCTATATCGTTGGTAATATAGTTTGTGAAGCACAAGGACGGAATAACGGGGAGAACAAGTCCGAGCCGAGAACCAAAACAACTCGGCGGCCCCTTTCTTTGACTCTCAGTGCCAAGGGTGAATCTTTCTCGAATTTATATGGCCGGGAATAAACTTGCCATAATCAGTAAGACACCCGCTTTGGGGCATTCACTCCACTGAAGAGACACTGAATGAATCGTTGACGACAACATTGTAAAAATAGTTAAAAATAGATTTTAAGCGTAGTATCAACAAGGATATGGAGCGAGCTCACACAGTCGCATACAAAATCTTGTTGTTGTTGAATTTAACCCTGTAGATAAACGTACATATTTTTCTTTTTCTTGTTTTCAAGACCTTCATTAATATTCGATATTCAAATGGGATAATATTCACATACTGGAACTAGTATTTCTATTTAGGGAAAGCTCTGAATTCTATGGAGCGGAGCATTGAACAGGATAGAAAGGAGCATCGGGATCATTTGGGTTAGTCGTGACGCAACGTTTGAGCTGCTTTCCCAAGTACCGGAACACACTTGAGAAGTTGAGACAGGAGCATACCAGAAAGATAGTCAAGGTACCATCAGGTAGGTTGGCGGGATAACCCGACCTCTGTGCACTTTGCGAACGTATTTGTCACAAATCTTTAGCGAATCTCAGCTCTAAATGTATCACCCACCTTTCAACCGGACAAGTAGTCCATCCAGTCGTGTTTCAGCGTGTATGACTCGTGGAATTTTCATATCACTGAACTCCACGTACATTAACATATTTCGGGCAGGCACGCTTAAAACGTTATGAAGTGTGCTTACGCAAAACATGTTTCATATCATCAAGTATACGTACATGTATATGTCCATGTACATGTATATCCTCGCCTCGCCCAACGTTCGCTTGATAATATTATCCCTAATACTACTAGCCTTCGCACTAAATGAAGTTTAAAATTTAGGGATATATCTCAGCCTGATTTTTATGATTCTCTAACCCTATCCTTCCACACCTTAGTAATTACTCATCCCTAAATCGCTTAGTGCACTGGCGTCGCTCTCCCCTTAATAATCGGCACTGCTGACAAATCACGATCTAAAACGATTTCCACATTGGTTTACCGCCTGCGGCTCTGTGTCTAAGATACTAACTTAGCCTCAAGTGCCTACAGCCATTCTTTTCACTACCTACCACGCTACCCGGTAGCTGCTCCACTTTGAGCCACTTCAGTTCAACAACTGATTATAAATAAGATCAATCATTGAAGGGTTACTCTTTAAGCACCAGATTATTATCAATTAAAATTAAGAATTTTAATATTTACCTATGTGGTGAGAAGTTATCGAAATTGAAAATTGGGAGGAGGTGTGAATGGGGAAACACTAATAAATTTAACCCATTATCCTTCAACTTCTTATCGATTTATAAAGCTCTATTAAATTTTTTATTAATTTGGTGGAAATCTTTTGGGGCTTAAAGTTGAGGTGTCAATTGACTTATCTACAAGCGTTTCTTGCCATGGTGATTATTACTACATACATGAGATAGTTCGGTCAAATGTATAAATCACATTGATAAAAGTCGAACTTACATAAATTCAAACAGCTCGGAATAAAATTATCTCATACAGAGCACAGGTTTACGTCGGTGATTCTAACCATGTTATTTTCCTTACAAATTTTCACAGACTTAAATCAAACCTGGAAAAGTCAATCCAAATAAATATCAAGTCTTCTGACCATCAGAATACAACACCGATGTAACGACCAAGTGAGAGATAAAATACACCTGCTGGAGAAAAAGACCCACCAATACCAGTGAAGAGGATTAATTCTTTCACCATTTCGTTTTGACAAATTATTGCCAAGTTATGACTCCGCTACGCCCCAAGGTATTGATAGTGACCCGAAATGCAAAAGCTCAGTGGTGAAATCATACGCTAATATTGCGGCTTAAAAACTTAGCCACCCAATCGCTCTTCTCTTGATCCTTCACTTTTTAACATAACCCGAATAGACAACCAACATACTCCCCACCAGGATGAAAACTCCAAATAGTCAAAATATATTGTAGTCCCAATTCCAATTACTACAATTTCAAGTCAGTCATCGGTATACTATTTTTAAAGGAAAAATCATACTTTCTCTGACTCTCAGTCTGCGCAATCCACAATGCACATATTTTTAGCCGCTCTCTTACGCTCTCTGTTGATAGCAATTTATATTTTTGTGAGTCTGATATAGGCAAGACACTGGCAAACCACCATGGAAAATTTCCAGGTTCTGAGGGGCATTCGCCGTAGACTTGGAAGACTCGCGTTTGTAACCACAATGCTGATTCCTCTCTCATTCTCTTGACATAGCCGATGGACATCTCGAAGAGAGCCTGGGTTGACATATATTCTATCTGAGAGGTTGTAAGGGGCCTAGAAGAAGCGTCACGTGATATGTTCATCTCTGCACGCGAAGTTTCACGAGCTTCCAGAGCCTCCTCGGCGGGTATGGATATGTCCTCGATACGCTCAATCTTCCCTATCGTATAATCATCTTTGATACCGTGTTTAACAACCTTAAATCTAGAAGCTCCGACAGTCTCGATCAGACTGCGTCCATCAGGCAAGTACTGAACGTTTATGATATGTAATAATGTGCCATATTGAAAAAAATTGACCGGTCCGAGCTCGCCTTGTGGTTCTCTTGTTGGATTATGGCGCAGCATACCAAATTTTCTATCGCCATTTTCAATAGCTCGTCTTATCATAAGCCGGTACCTAGGCTCAAATATGTGAAGAAAAGTAGGCACATTCGGGAAAGAAAGAGTGCATATGAATAGAGCTACATCCATATCTTCAAGACCAGTTTTCTCCTCACTCTTAATACTAGCTTCCCTTGCCGCAACAGCCTCAGCACAAAGACTATTGAGAAGCTTGCCTAATATGATATTGGAGGGTGCTTGCGCAGCAGTGATTCCAGGTGGGATTGATTGGACTCTACGGCATATTGGACACAGGTTTGAATGGTCCATAACTCTATGTAGACATATCCTGCAAAATGTATGGCCGCAATTCGTTGTAAAGGGATCTAAGAAAACGCCATAACAGACGTGGCAGTCTAGCTCGGCTCTTGTCGCCTCCTTTAAGTTTTGTAATATCTCGTTATCCATCATATCAGATGTTTCGACATCCATTGAAAATGTGGTGTACGTAACTTCGGAGTGGTAAGCTAGTTCTCCCATTTCGACCATACTATATGTAGCAAGGAGTTTTCCACCAGGGAGCACTTGAGGTCGTCTTTCCAAGTTGACGTGTGATTTCCCTACAAGAGATCGCGAGTCTTTTTCTTGCAGGTGCAACCGAACTTCGGAAATTTTAGCTTTCTCCATTGCTTTGCCCATCTCAAGTCTAACTATTGTCATGATTTTGTTTAAAGCCACATCAACATTGCAATCATCTATGGCGTGATCCATCCGACACGTTGCGAATGGACATTCAAAACCATATAGCCTAGTTGGAATTGCAGGATATGATATATGCTGTCGAATACATGGTTTTGGGACACAACGTTTGCACAAGGAATTGCCGCATGGGAGAGTGACAGGTTCTTGTAAGAGACAAGAGCACTGTGGGCATTGAGCCATTCTTACGATCTGACGTGCATTTTTTGAGGCATCGAGTGGATCATCATCATAGGGTAACTCTGGTGGAGCATTACTCGAAATTTGTGAGAGAGATGTTGGAAGCGGGAAAGCGCGAGTACTGCTGAGTGGAAGGGATGCCATCAATGGGTCCTCTTGAAAATAAATTCTGTGATATTCTGTTGAAGAGGTTAGTCGGACTCAGCCCATGTGGAAGGCGATGTCAACGGTACTTTATTTTTGATGCCGATTGGAATTAAAATTATAGAACGTAAGATTGCAGTCAAGAACACAAATTGAATGATGGGGGCGCTGTGAAAGAGAATACATAGACAGATCAAGCTTAAATAAGGGAACTCATCAAGACTTAGAATGGATTTAGTAGAGAAGTTGATATCACTATTAACACACAATATAATCAAATCTGTGAAGTAATCGTCAGCTGTGACCCGCGCCACATCAAAATTAACAGGGATGCTGAAGAAGATTAGGGCATAAAACAATCCGAGCGAGGGGCAAATCACTTAGTAATGATTACCTAAACCACAACACCTCAATTCGGTTCAAGCTGAGTATTTAAACATTATGTTGGTTGGTATTATTAAAATTCTCGAATACTGGATCACACGTAGGATTCTGAGATGAATGACTGGACGATTCCCACCATAGATCCTCTAAATATTCAACATGAGATTTTATGCATTTAAATATTACCATATTACCCTCATTGATCAATTAGGATGGTAAAAGCCTTGGATTGTATTAACTTGACATTTCCTCACGAAGAAAGCATCATTGACTTTTTATCCGTGGGTTATCCAAGTCAAACATACGACTCTCATGCAAGGGTAGATGTTGTCTCAAAATGAGATAATTAAGTATTGTACACCCTTACGCGAAAGTAATGCATTCATTAGCTTCACGCACTTGGTCACGCGATAAATATTTCAGGCTTTCAAGATATTTTATACACAATTACTAGTTCTACGAAACATTAAGGATATTTTATTCATTGACTTACTCGATCAGCAAACGATTCAAAATTTTGCAAGTAATGAATGGGGTGAGGAGTTCTCGATTTTTTGCCAAGGAAATTTACCCAGGCTTAAATTGTTTGAATCACCGTTTTTCTGATCGTTGGTACATACATGTAGAGGGCTCTAATCATAGTCATTCATAAAGTCGTACAAACTTGAAACGTTAAAGCTAAGAATAATTTTATACGTACAGGTCTTTATATTGGTAAAAGATGTTGTGAAGTGGATTTTTCAAGGGCTGAAAGTGCATTAGCGCTATCTGCTTTGCCTAGCACTAACATAATCTCCCGGCGAATAACTATGTTAATTATGGCAATATTTTCTTGACTTTGATCTTGTTTAAAGAATTTCCTTAGCAAAATAAAATTTATATTAAAATAGCTAGGATCTAAATCTAAATAATGTCTGAACAATCCCAAGAATATCCTTTGAACTGAAAATTACAGACGTTGTTAGTGGGAATTCGATTCCTTCTACTCCCTGAATCACGGCACGATATTTTGCTGGCATACTAGCTATAAGTCGAGCTAGTCAATGAAACATAATTGAGTTTCAAGCTTCAAGATTTGCCAACTTGAGCGTAGGCTGCGATTTATTTTGTTTCCATAATGTTAATGTAGCGGCCAGATCTGAAGGTAATCAAGACCAGGCGATATGTTCTAGATTCACTTGGTGAAGAGCTGTAAGTATAGCCCTTGACGCGTCAAAGTGAGCATTTCTTTCATAAGCTTGAGAAAAGGGCACATCTCCTCATGTTAACTGAGGAGAAGTATAATCATTTCGTATTCTTTAACAATAACTCTCCGAATTGATCCTTCCCACTCTTTGCGCTAGATCAGGCGAGGCCCATTTTGTGCCCCGAGGAAAAAACACCAGAACATTCGATTAGACCATCGCCCAACTCTAGATGAAACAATAATCATGATAACATTAGGATCATATAAATATACTCCTAACTTCACGCGCGTACTGGATTCGTTGAGATTCTCGGTTCATCTGCCATCGCTTTCTGAGTCAAACAATGACGCCACAAAGTTTATATTAGAGCCAGAACATCTCGCGGTAGCATTCACTTCTTTAAATCGTAATTAATACTGGAGATAATCGTTTTAACTCAATAAGGCAAGGCAGGGCGACGAGGCCATGAAAAGTAATTGAGAACAATATATGAGATTGAGGAAAATGGTATAATATCCAAGGCTGAAATTCAAAGGTACAACAACTATCTAGCCTAACCTGTTCAGTATGATTAAGCGATGGTATAAGTTTGTACACTAGGATTAGACTCGGAGCAAGTTCTAATTACTACCCCTACATTTACTTTCGTACAAGGATCTTGAATATACATGAAAATGTACATGTACATGTATGTAAAAAGCTTGTGCAACGATCCGGAATTCACCCCAAGTATTACATTTTGTGACTTGTGATCAACTGTCGCTTATTTTACTAGTTGGCTTTCCCCTTGGCAGCAACCTACATGCACCTATCTACATATTCTAATCTCGAATTTCTATCATTGATTAAATAAAATACAACAAAGTCTGGGTAGCCTGGACGTATCCCCTACTTGAGACAGTTAGAAAGCAAATTCAGAAGATCTCCTTTCCCTGTTGCGGATATTCACGGTAGAGGTTGCTTATGCGTAATCCTCAACAAAGTACTCGAATTTCATCGCTTTCATCCTCTGTTTCAGATCCCGATATTTAGTAAAATAAATACACTCTTAGATAATATAACTATGTAATGGCTAAATTTATGCGGAACATGAGCTCTCCAGAAGGTTCAGATCGCCGCCCCTATTTGTCAAAAGCAAATTCAAATTACTGTCTTCAACATTATCCTGATCTTGAAAATGGACGGGAGCGCACGTCTGCCGAGCTTAGGCTTGTTATTCTAGAGGCCTCGGACTCAATTAGTCGTCAGTAGTATGCCGGAGAGGTGCCAGCCGGGCTGTCTTCGATGGTCACGGTTGCGCCACTAGGCTTTGATATGAACAGTACTTTTTTGCTTAGTAATTATTTTTATTGTTTTAGTACTACATGTACTAGGCTAAGATTAGCTCCCAAGAAAAAGTCGAAACGACGCTATTACAAATTGACAAATTGACGGGTATCATTTCCAAAATAGGCTTAGCTAAAAAGCTTTTCAATTAAATTTGTATGGAAAAACCCCTGTCGTAAATTGACTTTCACATTTAAGACCCTTGCGGGAGAGCAGTATCCTTAAATTTATCAGATTCGCTTATTATGGAACTGATATTATTCTTCCGGGGCTTGGCTATTTGCAGGGTGAGAAGAATAGCGTGCACATTTTATGTCTAGACGTCATACAAGTAATCAAAAGGCTTCAGTTCTCGACTCGGATTTGAAACATCAACCATACCATACTTCGTTCAGTTAGATGTTTTCACGAGCCTCACAGGTAGCACGCCACGTCCTTCGACCTTTTCCAAACTTTGCCCACTCATCAGCTGCTACAATGTCAGTGACGAGAACTGGTTCAAATTCATCACTCGGCGAGGATACGAGGACTATTCATACGGCAGCTTGTCTAATAATCGGAGATGAAGTCTTAGGAGGGAAGGTAAGGCTCTGAAAAGCAGGTTGATATAATCTGCTGAATCGACACTTAGACTGTGGACGTAAGTTCAGCTATCGTGGCTAGCTAAATGAAGACCAGAAGCAAAAAGAAACTGATTTACCGATCAGACAAATTCAGCATATTTAGCCAAGTTCTGCTTTCGTTTGGGAATGGTAGTATTTTCCATTCATTATTCATGTGAAGAGATCCGTGAGCTAATGAGTAGATCACGAAAGACCTTAAGAAGAATCGAAGTTATTGCCGATAATAAAAGTGAAATAGTTGAAGCGGTACAACGCATGTCAAATAATTATGATTTTGTGGTAACCTCTGGAGGAATTGGGCCTACGTACAAAACTCGAATCTTAGGAGAAAATTTGAAACTAATGCTACTCTCACCAGTCATGATGATATAACTTATGAGTCGATTGCTTCAGCATTCTCCCTGCCACTTATTCTTCACGAAGAAACTATGTCTAAAATGAAAAAGCTCTCAAAGCCGCATCCATCTCAGGTGAATTTTTCCTGGGATATTCCTAGCCCTGCACTTACGGCAAAAATGCGTATGGCACAACTTCCAATCGATACATCACGGCCTCTATCATCCCAAGTTCTCTTTCCTTGTGAAGAACTATGGGTGCCGGTCTGCTGTGTAAATGAAAATGTTCACATCCTCCCGGGTGTCCCACGTCTTTTTGAAAGATTACTCAATGGTTTAGAACCATTATTGTTGCCACGACTTGAGGATGCAGAAGGCAAGGGCGTAACACGAATTCTGATAAGTACCCCTCTAGCAGAAAGTCAGGTGGCAAGCTACCTGGCAGATTTAGCGGCGCGCGTGGAGAAAGACGGTATTAAGATAGGTAGCTACCCACGTTGGGGAAAGACTCGGAATACTGTCACGCTTGTAGGCAAAGACAAAGACTTGATGGAGAGTTTGGTGGAAGAGGTGGAAATAAATGTCAAAGGAAAACGAGTAGCTATTGAGGGTGAAGATGATAGCGATACTGAATACAAGGAGAGTTAAAGCACTTTTTCCCCAGAGAGGCTTTGTGAAAAAATGAATATATGCATTTACAAACAAATATGTATCAGAAATCAAACTACACCAGGGGAAACTCGGAAATAATATGCAGAGCTCTTGACTGCCATCAGATGTACAAAAATATACAGTACAATAATAGCCGAGGCACTAGTTTAAACGCAGCTTAGTCATATCCTGACATCCCCCCTGCTGAGGATCAGTACGCTTCAGTCAAATGTTTGTATACCCTCGATTTCAAAACATTTTAATTTTGGGCCCTTGATTGATCATGGAGTCAATAAACATCATATCTATCATTGCTGTTATCCTTGAATATTTCAAATTGTGTTTTCTCATGTTGACCGTGTAGTTTATTAATCCGATTCTGTCGCGATGGCGAAGGAAATCCGGCTCGGGTAATTGTTTAGTCAATATATCGGCAATCATATCTCTTCCAGCCAGATGCTGTGCTTGGAGCCGTCCTCTTGACATCATATAACTCCGTATAAAAAGATATCGAATCTTCTTCATATAGGCTATTTCTCCTGCACCTTCGTTCGCCGATACGATCTCAGCTTCCAGCGTACTCTGAGCAGTTGGTTTCTGACGCTGAGCTTGCCATGAGACGGAACCTCCATTATACATAACAAGGTAGCCCATGAATGATTTCCGATCGTCTTCTGTTCCCCAGGTTGCATCTGTGAAGACACTATATTCAAAATTGGGTCCATGTCCTTTATATGTAATACCTAGTTTTCGAGTACCATTAATATACCGCAGGAGATGTTTCGTTAGGCGAAGGAATCTTTGCTTTGGGATAGCCATGAACCGAGCTAGTTGGCCCACGGCATAGCTAATATCAGGCCTTGTATTATTTGCCAGATATATCATTGAGCCAACTACTTGTCTATATAATTTGGCTTCTTCAGCTGTAAAATCTAGATCTTGATCTTCATTTCTCAGAACAGTTCCAGCAGGAATTGGTAGATTCGTCGGATTAAGTTTATTCATTCGAAGCTTTTCTAGGAGCTTGGTGACGTACATTTCTTGATGGATAAGGATGCTCCGTTCAGATCTTTTTCTTTCAATCTGGAATCCGACAAATATAGTTGCAGGGCTAAGGTCTTTGCATTTCCATCTTCTAAGGATTTTAGCTTTTATATCGTCGACTGATTTCTTCGGACCTATTATCATCATGTCATCAACAAACAGCAATACATATACCCCCTTTTGTTGTTGACAGAAAAGATTTGGATCTGAAGATGACGAAACTAGTCTTAAGTCTTCGAAGAAACTTTTCACTGCAAGGAGCCATTCCCTTGGAGCTTGCTTGAGTCCATACAGTGATTTACTCAGTTTGAGATAGAATTCATTTTCATGGCCTTTTATAGATGGGAGTATGAGATCAAATAACTTAGGGATTTTCATGAATATTTTTTGCTTTACAGTTGGGTTAAGAAACGCCGTATTGACGTCGACATGATCTATTTCTAGATCTTCAGCGGCAGCTTTAGCTAGTAGAGTTCGAAGAGTTGATCGCCGGATAATGGTTGCAAAAGTTTCGACGTAATCACTCCCATAAGACTGTTAAAATCCTCTGGCCACAAGTCGAGATTTCCGCCGTGATACCGAACCATCTTGGTTCCACTTGTATTTGCAAACCCATTTCGAAGAAATTAGCTTCTTCCCGAGTGGTAAATTGTTCTTACATAAGTTAAATGTATTTGTATCTTTGAGTGCTTGTAGCTCATCTCTTATCGATTCTTCCCATAACTCAGCATCATCACCTTTCATTGCGTCAAAAACGTCTATACTTTCAAATAAAGGTGTAACTGTATCCATTATTAGATTTAAAGAATCTTCTGCTTCATTTGATACAGCAGAGAGTGATTAAGCCAATTTAATTATCTCATGCCCATACACTGGTTTTGTGTTTTCTGCATAGTTCGCCTTGGGCCTCACTATCCTACCGAACCTAGTAACAACTAGTGGTTTAGAATTACTACCTCCCAAC